>JANQDE010000029.1:0-68679 GCA_037157785.1 Cephalotes varians
AAAACTCTTCATAGCACTGCCGGCATTGAATGCGACGATCGCACGAAGCTTTTCACAGTACTGCCGATATCATATGCAACTTGTATTCCAGCGAAATACGCGAAATATTATTAATAAATAATATGAATGATATAAATTAATAAATGTTTTATATTCCCAAAGTCTGTGAAGAAACAACTTTTCATTTATTAAGACATTTTAATGAAACTGTAACTTATAATTCCCGTTACCAATCGTGCGTCAATTTCAACGTTATAATTAACGTAATATTCAATGTGGAAAAGTCGCTTCGAAAACTCATCGCTTCATAGATCATTGATCAGAAGAGTTAATTATTCCAATTAATAGTCTCTAATTCTTATTCGTGAAGTACGATTGCATTTCGATACACGGAGCACCTCCGCGCGCTCGGCTGTCGGTCGGCGAATGGCCCGGTAAGTCACAGCGGTAAGCGCGGCGATCTCAAAGGGTGGGGAGAACGGCGCGCGCGGCATCGCACGTCACGCGTCTACGTCATGCGCAGAGCACCGACCGTTGTTTAAATCAATTATTATGAAACGTTCAACGTATTGTAAGGCAAATATACGCCAAATATTATCTTCAATATATCTGAAATTTTTGAACGCGGATACGTTACGGTTTCTCCGTCGCTTGAATCAATTATGTATCTCGCGTTGCCAATTCGATACAGATCATATTTAAACTAAYGAAAAATTCAAAGCGCAATGTAAGATATAATACGTACATCCGAAACTTAGCAGCTATTAAAGAGATATTATTTAAAAAACGATTTTTTCGACATATTTATAGATTGTTAATCAGGAATATTGATCATACGTCGATTGATAATCACTAAATTAATAATTGTAAAAAATGATGATATTTGAATCTTACTAAAATAAACTCCTCGCCCCGTCGTTCAATTCCGTTCCTATTCTTGTARCAATTATTGATTGTCGCAATTTGCATCGAAATAGRACAATTACTATCAAAATGTTATCTTAATTTTATTCGTAAGCAAAGAAAAGAAAATGGAAAATTATACAATTTGTGGATATTCTATCGTATACATCGAAGATTTCGCCGATAAACTTTTGCAGAATCATAAAATAGWATTATAAAAAATATAAATAAATTTTACATTTATTTTAAATATTATCTGAGCTTATCGCACGTTTTCTGCTTTTGTAGATTCGTTGCAATTGATTACTTATTCCTTTAGATATTTTCATTACAAGAAGCAATTATTAAATCGTGCAATTAAATATTCGTAATCGTATTGACGTGAAAGATTTGTTCTAAGCGTCGTTAAAGAATCGATATTGATCATAAATGTTGCAGTAAAACAGTGATTTATAATTTTTATATTTTGTCGTTACAACTTTTATTTCAGATAAACGCGAGATATTTCCTTTATCGTTGTCGCGTCTATACATTTACATATYGTTAATTATAAAAGTTAATTAAACGCGCAGATTGCTGAATATTAATTATTAGAATCGTATTTCGAAAGATAATGACGGAGTAATACGCGCCACTATTCTCCTGCTCGAGCGTCGTCGCGCGAATGATAACATTGGTAGCGCGGCGACCTCGCAGACGACACGTAAACAATAGCGCGCTGTACGCAAACACATAACTGTATGCCAACCGAAATATTTAAATCTTCATAACGCAAATTTGTATCAAATATTCTGTTTTTTATGTTTTAAATTAATTGCTTAATAATTAACTTATTATCGAATATTAAATCCAACATCTGCGTGAAACCTACATTCAACTTAGGAATACTATCGTATTTAATTTGCAAAATATTAAAATACATCATTTTATTATGATTATTTTGTGTGAAATTCTTACATCTAGAAAAGAATAAATTATCTCATTTTAATAAATCGTGAAAATCAACTTGTTAATTAATTGCACAAAATACATGCGCAAAATAATCGTTAAAACGAGCGTAGAGATTTTATGCAATGTAATTGAATTCTTTGATACAGTTCTTTTTTTATTACATATTATCAGAAAAATGTAACTTTATAAAATTATATTTTCAAAAAAGATATCAAGTGCGTTCGTTAATGTAAAAAGAATTTTTTAAATTAATATATATTTCAATAAAATTAAAAATAATTGTAAATAAAAATAACACGCGCGCGTGAGAAAAAAGAGAATATACAAATATAGAAAATGATGAATTCAATTTTTTAACAAAGTCATTATATAATTTCTTACTGATGCTTTTTATTTCCTAAATAAAATCTTCTTTCGAAATAAAGCTAAACATCAATATATAATTGTCAATATATAATTTTGTCATAAAAATTTTTTATTGGATTAATTATTATAAAATATCGGGTTTATGTATTAATATATACATAATAATATAATAATTCTTGTAGAAATTAATATACATTCTTTAAACATCTTGACATACTTTTTATGGTATCTTCAATTCATTAACGTGTCATCATATTTGTGTTCACAGCAGACTGTAATTAAAATACGTGTCAAGTGCACGCGCAAGTGATGTTTTCCGAGACTTCTAAAAAAAAATCATCGTTTAAATTTATAAGATCGAAATTTAAAAGGTATTGGTAATACCTATCCTTTTTTCGCATATTTCGATAAAACTGGGCAGTCTTGACTATTTAATTCCATTCTAGCAGTAGTTGAAAAAATTAATTAATGGACTTATTTTTTTTATACAGGTTGCTCCGTCGAACATATTTGCAATTAGCGTTTATCAAATTTGGAATTTTTCTAAGCTATACTCTATTTAAAATTTAATGACAAAAACGGATCAACTTGCAGGGGAGATTTTCAAACGCTGCAACTTGACACACACACACACACACACACACACACACACACACACACACGTGCGCGCGCTCTTCACACCGATTCTGTATGCATTCGTATACACGAAATCGTTTTAATCTCTTTTCTCTTATACTAAAGCTTCTAGCCCATTTCTAAAAGCATAATATTGTTCTTTCATGTAATCCCTAGGCATCTAGCTACTTTTTGTACACGTACAAAGTATAAAACTTTTATATAAAGCAAATGTTGTTACGAGTCGACGCTAGAAGTCGATAAATTTTGTAATTTTTTTCGTTTTTTATATCCAAATGTAGCTTTGCGCCTGCGTTATTATCTATATTTTAATTGTGGAAAAGGATTTTTAAATCTATAAAGGCAATTAGAAGAAAAGAGATTTAAAAAAATGTCGATAAAACAGACGGCTTTAGAATCCCCTTAACAATTGTTCGTATTCGACCGTAATGTTATAATCTTCTGCCGGCGCCGACAACGAAGAAGTGTTTCTTTCTTGATCGCTTCTTAATATAGCACGGAAGAGAACCAAAAGCTCGTAAACATAGTACGGAAAAGAACCACAAAATCGTAGACATTATCTACAGGATTCGTGGACATAGCACGGAAGAGAACCACAAAGTCGTGGACATTACCTATGCGATCGTGTATATTGGCTATGTAGTTCAATGCCCACGTTTTATGGACATAGAGGCGCTTCAAAATAAAAGCTAAATCGCGGCCATGGCTGCGCTCAGGCTTCTCTCTACGTAGACTTATCGTGGGGAGGCGACCGGAATCAAAAGTCACGAGGGGCTCGTCGACGAATTTAATTTCGAGTGTTCGTTCCCATTTCCGTACGTGACGCAACCGGCTCTCATTCATCGACTGACCGAACGACGGATTACGCGGCATGGCCACGCTCCTTCATGCACTTTCTTGCCGCGCGCGATCCGATTGTTTGCGCCTCTGACAGCCGGCATGCCGTACGGGACGGCGGATTGACGTCAATGGGACGAACTTGGCACCGCGACAGGTGAGTCTCGCATGGGGCGCGGATTAGGTTAGGTTAGGTTAATGCACCCGTTGTTCTCGACGTGGACGTGGCCGCGCGCGTATGTATGCACTCGTGCACATGTACGTGTTCCAATTGGCGAACTTGACGCGTGTCAAACAGCTGGGAATGCCGTATGTTAACGAGGCGCGTCTGGTCTGATCAATCGCTCGACTTTGGCTATTCTACTGGCACAGGTGTGCGTCTGTTCTTGAGAATTTATGTGATTTCTGAATAGTTATCTCGCAGCGGCATGTCTTCTGGCAACGTATGTACGTAGTTGTGTTTACGAGAACGTAGACGGTTACTTTGCTGTTTAGCTTTAGCAAAATATAAATGTAATTTCCGATTTAAAAAAAATGTACGATTATATTCAGAATGTCTTTGCTTTATCGAAGCTTTTCTTTGGTATCTTTATTTTATCTTAATATCAAAGCATTTATTTTTGTCTTTCATCTTAATACAGAAATTTTTATGTCTGTCTTATCTTAATACTAAAATACTTAATATTTACGTAATACTTTTTTTAAATATGTTTGTATAATTTTAATATCATTAAACCTTACTTTGGTAGCTTTGCTTTATCTTAACACTGAGGCTTTACTTTGATATCTTTACTTTATTTTAATATCAAATCTTACTTTTATACACTCTCATTTGGTCCATCTTGTCATGACACTAGACTTTCTTCTTAGGACAAATTCAGGCCCATAGGATCAGTGTGATTCCAAGATGCTGCCACTTTCGCACAGTCAGCGCGACTCGCGTTCCAATTTCCGCAGCAGGATCAAGGAGAAGCTGCTGAGTTGGAAACGCCTCATCTTCTCCGACCAAAACACTCGTAATTTGTTTCTGTTCCTGATTCTCAACCTGTCCTTCGCCTTCGTCGAGCTATTATATGGAATATGGACCAACAGTCTCGGTCTCATCTCCGACAGTTTCCACATGTTTTTCGACTGCACTGGCCTACTGTTTGGTTTAGCGGCATCCGTCATCACCAGGTGGAGGGCTAACGACAGATATTCATATGGATATGTTAGAGCTGAAGTATTAGGTGGCTTCGTGAATGGATTACTCTTATTGTTCATAGCCTTGTTTATCATGTCAGAAGCGGTGGAACGAGCCATCGAACCACCGGAGATCAAACACGAGAGACTCTTCGTTGTCTCCGTATTGGGGTTGATAGTGAATTTAGTAGGAATATGTGCATTTAAACACGGGCATGGTCATGGGCACGGACATGGTCATAGCCACGATCATAGTCACAGCGGAAGGGGACACCATGGCCACTCTCACTCCCAGAATCATGATTATTCTCTCCTGAATCACAACTATGATCATCATGTCGAGATGGAAATGCCCTTCGCTGGTACGAACTCGCAAATCATGAAGGGCGTATTCCTGCACATACTCGCGGACACCCTTGGCTCCGTGGGAGTGATTATATCGGCGGTACTGATGCAAATGTTTGGCTGGATGATCGCCGATCCAATTTGCTCTATGCTCATAGCAGTATTGATAGTGTTAAGTGTAATCTCATTGATGAAAGAGTCGTGGGAGATACTTATGCAGAGACAGCCAGTAGCTCTTGATCACGTTTTACCACTGTGCTACAACAAGGTGATACAGATACCTGGCGTCTACAGTGTGCAGGAACCACACTTTTGGACTCTGTGCTCGGATGTGTATGTCGGTTGTTTGAAACTGGAGGTGGCTAGAGAAGTGGATCCCAAATCTGTCGTGATGACAACGCAAAAGATTTTCCAGGCTGCAGGTGTTAGACAACTCACGGTCCAGCTCGATTACGCTCCTATGTGATCTATGAAAGGCATGACGCGCATCACGGAGTATTCTTACGAGTGTAATGGAAGTGTGTCTATCTGCAGGCTCTGTCACAAGGAGACGGGGAACACGGCAGTGCTGCAGAATGTCTTCGTTACATCAAAAATTTGTGATTGTGCACATTGGAATGGCAATCGATATCATCTTGGATTACAAATCGTTTGAAGATCGTGCATGCCTTAGGAGAGAAGCTGCACGAGACACTTAAAAAATAATTCCTGAAGAATTTCTGACCGAATCAAATTATTAACTTAAATCGTTTCTAAAATATGATGTATGATAAAAGATGTATTTCTTATCTCGATATTAGGAGAGAACAATGGTCAGTTACATTCTTTTCTCTGGAACAAATGTCATTGTTCATCTTTTGTATAAATACTTTACTTCCGTTGAAGCAAAGACTCATCTCTATTTGTATGAGCTTTGACTTGTAATTATTCTCTACTACAAGTAAGCATTTCAGATCCAGGTTTAATTTAGCTGTATCATAATATAAGAGTAGTATTGCTTAGATTTTTTTATTTTTGCAACGATGCCTTAAGGTGCGTTTGTAAGAATATTTTTTAACGAGACTTCCGAGAATACAAAAAGAGAGTGCAGAATCTTATATAACTTATATAACTGATTGAGACAATTATTTCTATAAAATTAAATTAATATCAAGTTAAATTTGAAATGGTATCATATGTTAATAACAAATGGCCATATAAACCTAGGGACAGCTGTAAAGAGCTAGTCATATTTGTGTAAGAAATATAAGAAAAGTAACGTGAAACGCGCATGACGTGAAAGAGTACTTTTACATGAAAATATATCCATCATTTTTATACAATGGTCCAAGAGATTACAATTTATATTTTTCCGTCCATGCTAAGTATTACCTTCCTTGTTACTGTAATATTGTTACTGTAATATTTTGAACTCAGAAATGTAACTTAGCGTGGAACATTTGTTGAGTAACCGTATCGGTTATGTATGCACGATCTGTTGGATGACTTTGTGTAATATTGGTATATAATTTATGATTATGTTATTAGGCTAATGCCGATTGTAGCCAAATAAACGGAATATTACAAGTTAATGTGACGTGAAAGATCAAAGCTTGCGAAAGTATCTATGCCAGAAGGAATCTGAGAATTCCAAATTTCTTCTCTCTGGAAAATGTTTCTTCCTTAATTTACTACTCAGAACACATTCTTCCTAAACGCAACTTTTTAATCCTTGAGAACGCTGATTGAGAAATCATTAAATGCGATATTTCTTTTTAAAATTTAATTAAATTTAAAATTTAGTCTCATGATTAGATAATAAGTGGCTAAATAAATGGATTTAGAGTAACGATTTCGCCGCATTTTTACGAGATAAAAAGGTGTAGTAGTAACGACTTTACATTTCACGCGTGTATTATAAGAAAGAATATATATTATAATATATATTATTTTATGTTATAATTTACATATAATAATATAACTTTTATTATAATATGTATTAATTTAATCAATATACATTACAATATATATTAATACATACGCGTAGATATGTCAAAGCGTTAATTCCAGTTGTGATGAAGCGGGCCAAAATTTTAACAATTATATTAAAACAATTGTATTTGAATAATAGGATATCGCAATTGAATGTTTTGATTATTTGATTTTACGAATAAATATATCGTTGACTGTCTATCACGGTCGCATGGATCATTAACGTTTTTTTATTTTATTTTTTTATTTTTAGATGAATCGTGAGTGAGAGTATCTGCTATAATGCACGAGAGGAAACGCATTATGTCGTGCGAATCTTTTGTTATATTCCTTTCCTAATATCCTCATAGATTTATGAATGCGCAAATTGCGTGTGATCATTATAAAAAAGAAATGTGTAAGTAATAAAGATACATACTTGCAATAGGCTTCCATCTTTTAAAATCTGCAACTCGCGTGTGCTTGTGCGAATAATGATTGTTATTAGAGCGTGAATTAATTTTTTATGATTTGTGATAAATGAGGGTCGTTTAATATTTATCAATATCTGTTTTTTTTTTTAGCTGAATTTGTATCGTTTAACTGTTTTCTTTTTTCCTCTTGTGGAGAGAAAAAGGGGAAAGATGAACGTTCAAGAAGTTCAGTTGAAGAGAAGTCTATGTCCTTTGTTATTAGCTACTTGCCTAAGTTCTGCCTCATACTTTTTGATTTTTACATTTTTTGATTTTACATTTTTATCGCAATGATAAATAAATATGCAGTTTTTCTTCTTAATGATAATAATTTAAAATAAATTATCAACTGATAATGCCGCATGAATTCCTCCTGCAAGCAATTACCAAGATGAAATTTTCAAACACATATTACATTTATTTGGAGAGGATATGTGTACACATATAAATACATAAATATTTATAATAAAATTACTCAAGTTGATTCCACATGTGAATACGTTGGGCGCTTATCTTGCAAGTCGCCGCGGATATATCGCTCGGCCAGCGTGTATTTTGTATATGTATATTTCTGCTGGATGTTTCTTTGTGTGTGTGCGTGTATGTGTGTGTATATGCATCATGTGTAACATCAGTTTCAGTCTTGCCGAGTGTTAACTTCCTCGTAAAACGGGCTCACAAATGTTTAACAGACCGCGCGGTGGTCATCATCACGCCGCGCGATATAATCGAAGAGACTCTTATGTACATAGCAAACTATCAAAAATGACAAAATTCGTCGTACACACGCTCGAGCGGGAGCACTTACGTATCTAGTCGGACAATAAAGGATTACGCGGGATGGTACCGTATGTCTTGCGTCATGAAAAGGGAGAGAAAATTCTTGATAAGATCACTCCTTCGTAATGTCGGTCAAAAGTCCGAGATCAAGCAGAGAGTGATCCCTAATTATATATTAATATTTTAGGAGATGAATTTAGAATCTAAAAAAAATATATATACATATATATAGTTATTATAGTTATTAGATATTTTAAAATATTTGAAATGGAATAATATAATTGTAATGCATGTGTATATATATTACAATTATATGTTATATATCATTTATATAAGATGTTGAAATATCTAATAATTTAATATGTTCACATAAATTTTTTTAATCTTGACTCTAGATATTCACTCCTGAAGAGACTGACATATAATTAAGAATCATCCTGCATAAAAATGAAACGTCTTTCTGAAATTAACTTATATAAACTTTAATTTTTCTTGGATAAAAATATCGAGATAATACAACAAGTTTCGAATTATACAAATAATTAAAAGAAAAACTTATTTTCTCACACTTCAGAATTTCACTTCTGGAGAATTGATTATAAGAGCATTTAATGTTAAATATTTTAAAGATACAAAGTTTTTTTAAAAAGATTTTTAATATTAAGTTTTTCCATTATTTAAAGTCAAAAGGCGAAACTAACAATTTAATAAAATTATATTATAATTTTCTAATAAAATGAAGATCTAAAATATTCTGCTTATGTTATTATATATGTAGATACTTAAATATTTATACCTCATAGTTTATTTTTTATAATATTATACGTTTGTAATAAATGATGGCAGACTTTTGACCGGCGTTTTGTACAAGACAAAACTCAAAGATCGGTAAAAACTCCCGCGTTTCGCAGATCTTACGTTTTATTTTCATTGGTGGTTCCAGTTAAATGGCAGTTATCGTTGGCGATTGATCACGATCGATCGATCGAGATCGTGCTGCGTAACATGGTCTCAGCTCGTTCAAAATGCGGATTTTTGGACTATTGGATTTTTTTGTCGCGCGATCGTAGGAAAATGTTTGCGCGACATCGCTACCAGAGCTTCCGCAGCTCGCATTTAGCGTTAAACACGATCGGGCGATCGTCAGTCTACAATGACATTCAAGACGAATTTTTTCTTTAATTATAGACAAAAGCCTTGGAACGTAGCGTTTAGCGCTAAGTGCGACGCGCGAAAAGCACGGATGTATTACTCAAGTGGTGTATTACGATTTGGCAGTTATCTTAATTATAATAATTAATTACTTTATACAACAATAGCCTGCGTCGGGTGCCTGCTTATTATGTATCTTTTATCGTAAGAATTACGAATATTCGAGACTTTCTTTCCTCTCACACGCCGCCGCGGAAACGCACATACACGCGTATGTGCGTGTGTGTTTTTCGTGTGCCTACTGTTCAAAATTCACTCTATAAAATTTCTCCAAATTCTCAACAACGCGCCACCCCTTCTCGGTAAAGCCACCGACATCTCGCCGAATGACGGTCGATTGTAACATTTAATAATATCGTGACGATCGTGATGTGATCTATATCGCTAATAATATATTACTCTGAATCGTATCTTACATCTCCATCTAACAACAACGAACGATATTATGTAATCGCAACAGCCTCTTTTTCCATCGCTTAAATCTTTCTCCCCTCGCGCGATAAGTATTTCCACACCCCTCTTATTTTTGCTTTCTCCTCAAAAAAATGACAAGGAGAACATCGTTCTACATGATATTCATTTCCGTTTGTTCAACGGAATCAATTTCTTCAAACAATAATGATAAAAATTCATTAACTAAAATTATAATTGCATAGATAAAATGGAGTGAACACGATCTTATTTCTGTTTGTTGAAGCAAATCCTTCGAGAGATGTGAGCAAAGAAAATTCAACTTATCATGCCAATATAAAAGTAAAAAATTTATAAAAAATTAGAGAATAGGTAAAAAAAGATATGAAAAATAAGACAAATTATATATCATAAATAAGTCCATATGTCAAAATTAATTCGCGTTGCTAAGCAAGTTATCGTTAGCAACAATTTAACAGCAAACGCTTCAAAATGAGAAACAAAATTTCATATTTTTAAACAAGCGTTTTTTGCTTTGGCACTATTTTCATTTACGCGACGAGATTCCGATGAAAAATAATGCCAAAAATCTTGCTAAAGTAGCAAAAGTTTCCTAAACTACACTGATTGCGTGTTTGCGCTCCTTTTAGTATCTCGTTAATTTCTTAAACACGTTGATGAGTGAAAGCGTAATGCACCCCTCATCGCCTTCGAATTATTTTCGAGGTCTAATAAATCGCTATAATCTATAGAATCTGTATCGTAGGTGAGCGCGTCTGACGCGCAGGAAACGAAATCACAGTAAGACGAAAATCCGCAAAATTAACCCGCATTTCCCTTTTTCGTGCTCCCCTGCGTTTTCTTCTCTTCAGACACGCGCCTCACACGCGGCTGAATTTGACGTCGATGCTCGCTCCTCTTCGATATCCGTCGTTCCTAGAAAATCTACATTACATTTCCGTCTTATCTAATCCTTTTTCCGATTCTCCGAGCTTCTCCGCATCGCTTTTCCAGCACGATCTGTTGATTTAATCCCTTCCCTCCCGTGTCTTCTCTCCTTCAATCTCCCGGAACTCTCCTAGTTCCACAGTCGCGTCCGCGAAGAGATCAATCTCGTTCGATCGATTCTCTTCGTTCCCCTTTACCTCGCGGTAAACTGTGTGCCAGGATAACTTCCTCCGAATTATCGCCCGCGATCCCTTCATTTCTTCTTGCCCCGGCCACCCTTTTGGAGCTTCGTGATCTTCAGGCGGCAGCTGGAGCCGCCGGTGTAAACCACCTCCGTCCTGCCACCCTCCTCGGCCGCGGTCACCAGGGCCTTGACCGATCTCACGTGCACGTCCTTGGCACTGATCTCTAGAGCGGTGCCGGGGTAACGATCCCGCACGCACTTGCCCACGCTGGTAGCCTGCGTCTCGGTCAGCTCGACGCCGTCCAGGCACAGCCAGGTGAGACCCTGCAAGTGCGTGAGGATCGTCTGCACGAACACGTGTTCCATCTGCACGCGCTTGGCGCTGTCGGTGACAATTAGGCCGTTCGCCCTGAGGAAGCTCAGACCGCACAGCTTGAGGTGCTTGGCGATCTGTCGCATCGTGCGGTCGCTATCCTCCAGGGTGACCCGCCAGAAGTTGATCCGGAGCGACTGCAGACTCCGGAAGTGCGCCGCTAAGCAACAGAAGAACTGCTGCAGAATCTTGTCGTCGATGAAGAGCAGCGAGCCGCTGCTGCCGCCGATCGTCGATTTATCCAGCGACAAGTCGAGTTCGCTTAGCGACGTGAAACCCGCCAGGAACGGTAGCAATAACGGCCCGCGCAGCGCCAAGCGATCGTTCACTGTCACCTACAATCAGAAATAATTCTGTTGGCAGATCTTATCGGACGCAATTTGTTTCGGTCGTTTATAGATTGAGAGATAGAAAGAGAAAGACATACAGGATGTCACAGACCTGGCAAGCAATTTCTCATTTCTGTGAGCTTTTTCGAATTTATCTTGAATCGATTTCCTTTTTTAATCTCCAAGCAACAAGCGATCGAAAGAAAAAACAGGGACTCAATTTCAAAGACTATCCGTTTAATAATAAAAGTTTTATTTTTCTTAAATTAATCTTGAATTTAATAGTCTTGAAATTTTATCATAATCTTTTAACTTATTTAAGAACTCTCTTGAGAAGATGCAATTTTCAAGCCGAAAACACCTAGGCTAACTTAATTTTCTCGCGCCTTTAAAAAAGGCGAGTTAGATCATTGTTATGTCTTCAACTTGAGAATTAATTAAAATAAAGCTACTTAATGGAAAACTTGAGGCGAGCAAAGAGCGTATCTTCGTTAAGGAAAAACTGAATTGCAAATTGGCAAAGATGAGGAACGCGGCTATAAAGTTTAGCGATTTATTTTAAGGATATCCTGCACGTAGGCGAGGAAGGTGGAATTGGGGGTCGGTTTAATGCCGACTACAAAGACGAATGTCGGTCCGGGCCGTCCTTTATTTATCGCCGTCGTGCGGCCGACAGTAATTGCGCATGTAACAGAAAATATATGACTTATAGATAAGGGAGGAAAGGGACGCGAGATTTGGCGGACGTTCCGGACATGGAATTGGCATTCGCGACGTGAAATGAGATAGTTATTTTCGTCTCTTCTTTCTATAAATATGAATGGCTTTTTCTGAATGAAAAAATAGCTAAGGATTATTTTCATACCGCTAACGTTCAAAAAAGTTGCTTCTACATTTTCATAAAATGTAAAGACTTTTTTGTGTAAGTTGTGTGAGTCACTATTCACGTGTTATCCAATCTATTTTCAGTCGCTGCATCAGTTTGAAAATTTTCTCTTATTAAGTATATTAAGTTATATTCCAAATAATTCTCTTAATAAATTTTAAATAATGATATTGAAAGATATTTAAATTACGCATGTCGATGTTCATTCGTTAAATTGCTCTCATTTAAAAACTACTATTTGAACTGAAAAACTGTTTGAATGCAACTTTGCCGGAGGAAAATGCTTCTTTCACCACTAAGAATTCACACATATTCCGTATGTGTGAATTCTGAGACATCCCGGAGATGACCTTGCGCCCTTCCGCCTTTCTACAAAAGTTCTGGATGCGCAAGATTCTTGAATTTCTCCGAAATCATTTTCAGTGAGATATTAGGAAATGTTAAATAGGCGCGAACATGTAATTTCCTGACACTGGGCTCGGAATTATCCGGAGGGAGCGATAGCTAAGCGAGGGAAACGCGATACTCCGGGGTTCCAACGGGTTAACCGATTTTCTTCGGGGCGTGTTTCACGGATCGTAACGGAGATCCATTTTTCAAGCGAGACGAATCATCTCCGTGAGAAAAGGGACTCGCATCACTGTTCCGCCGTGGATAGAGCGCGGGTATATCTAATGGTTTCAGCTCAGATCTCGGCAACACGATAGCTACTACGTAGCCCTGTACATTCAGAGAGCTCGGTCGGAGAGACAGTCAGTAGACAGCTACATCTGCGTCTACTGGAATCGCGATGCCATATACGTATGTTATCTTCCCGTAATAATGGCACGGGCGCCCGGATATGCACGGTGCATTCGAAGACGTGTAACTGCATCAGCAAATGGTCAAAGCTTCGTACGCTAGTCCGGTATAATAGGATTGCATATGTCATTGCAGTATTATTGCATTGTGGGATCAAGTTCATAAGCGAGTTGTAGACCGTTTCAAGAATCTCCCGCTAATTATTTTAGCCTCCATTTCACGTAATACCGTATAAAGCCACTCGGAACCACTTATTACAATCTTCCGATTGTTTAATGTGTAAACTACGATCTTTCGATTATACTTTTATAAACACGAAGTTATACAATAATCGAGAATTCGACATGGAAGAATTAATTTTTTGATTTGAAAGAAATAATGTTTCAGCTAAGAACGATTAGGCGACAATAAAAAATTCTAGTCAACTTTCGTCGTGTTTAGATTTTTGAGAAAAATTTAGGAATAAACGTTTACTTGATACGATCTCGATTTTGCGGAACAATATCCAAAAGGAGAGGGCGACACACTCACTTGAAATCCGGCCAGCCTCAGGAAGACGATCGCAGGACAAGCCGGAGGTGGCGCGGCTCGCAGGAGCTCGGCGCCGGCGTCGTCGCGACGTCCCAATCTCGCCAGAGGACCTTCATGCACCGCTAAATGCAAGCGCGCGTTGCACAGGCTCAATTCACGCACACTCGTGTATCTCAGCAGCTCGGAGAACACCGCCAGACTGTCGGATTCCTATGAGAAACGACGAATCCAATTAACATCCTCTAGAACGATCATAATCGTAAAATCGCTAAAATATAAGTAATATCTATCTATATGCATGTTTCTTATCATAGAAATTATTAAAAAACAGCGAATTTCATGGTAAATATTTTCAAATTAAGCATCTTTATTTATTCGTTGAATTTCATGATTTACTCATGATTTGCTGATTATTCATTTTCTGAGAAGATATGTACGAAATAATACAGAAAAGACGCATATTAGAAAAGGTGTTATATTAGTGACAATATTTTTCGTCTTTTTAACAAGAAAAAATATGAAAAATTTGATCAATTACGCATTATAAGATTAAAAAGTTGGTTTCAATCTTAATTGAATTGATTTTTAATGATTAAAATACATCTTTTTTTTTATACGAAATATTCTATTTAATCAATTTAATCGAATGTAAAATGATTGTCTCCATCTTTCGATAGATTCTTAATCTAATTCTTAATAAAAATTTCTCCTGCTATAAATAAATGTAGGGCTCGATGCCGCCAAGTCGACGCCGTAGCCATCTGAGACACCCGCGCTGGTTGCAATCTGCGCGCTCTCAACCGCGCTTTGCATCCCAATATCCGACGATGTTACATTATGCTAAAAGCGCAAAGTGGGTAAACGCTTTCGCTAAATCGCGCGTAAACGATGCGGACCCGTGAAAATCTCGCGCGGAGCGCGCTTGTCGGGATCTCGCTAAGCGCGCGGCATCTGCGCCTCAGGTTCGCTGGATCCCCCGGCTAATCCCATCCCATTCGACATGGAGCACCGTGTGCTCCGCTCTGCGTCCCGACTACCGTCTTGCCTTCGACCTAATCCGCCATGAGAATGTCGTTAAGTCGGATGGAGAGAGGCGTCTTAGCGCCTCGTCGTCGCGACGATCTCGCCGACTACACGCTGGTGATATTACGTTATTCCGGCAATAAGAGAGGAGCCGCGTGGATTGTACGGGCGCACTCGTGAATCGTCGGAGGAACACGGTAATACGGAGTTAACAAGGTGCGACTGATCCGTCGAAGTCATCTCTCGCGCGCGTTAATCGAGAATTGTCTTCTCGAGAACGAGCTCGCCAAATTTCTCGAAGATTTTCCACCGAGCTTTCCTCCCCTTGCATACACGTATCTTTTAAAGACGCGTTGAACATATCGTCGAATTTGATTACCTCGATACCACAAGAAATTAAATAAAAGATAGGAAAGTCGGAGGCGCTCGTTCGATCTTGGAGGGAGATTGAGAACGGGGCACCAGCGTTTCATTATGCAGAGAACGTCGTCGCGCACACAGGGAGCAGCGAATTCGTCTCGCGGGAAGCGGCGCGAAGAGAGCAGTTCTCCACGGAAAACTGTGTAAGCGGAAGCTGCCTCTCCGTCAGTTTACGTGCCGTACGTTAGACATGCGTTCATTAATAAGTTAGTCTTACTTTTGAACTTCAATCTCGCGAATCTCGAGCGGCATAAATCAATCTCGGTGGGAAACGTCGATGGCAAATTTTTTCGAGACGGATACGCAACACTGCTTTCCGATTATCTTGTCAATCGGAATTAATGATGCATAGTAACATTGCATGGGCAGTGTTTATATATGTTTGTGTGAGTGATAAATTTTTTGATAATAAACATTAAAAATATTTTTTAATGATTAAATAGCTTCGCCTGGTTTTTCAAATACTAAATCATTTAGAGAATTTGTATTATTCTATTGTATGAGCCTTATATTCTAAATTTTTATATTAATTTTTATATTAATTATTATTACAGAAGCGTTTCTTGTGAAATTTTCTTAGTGACAATTTCATTTAAAAAAATCTGCATACTTATTTATTTACTACTTTTTAATGCTATTGAAAAAGACTTAAAAGCGCGTTGGAGAGTGCTTCCATGTATCACACTAACATCCTTACTAACTGAAAAACTTGGGGATGATATCGATAGCATATTGATAAAATATTGACACGCCGATTTCTTTCTTTGATCGCAGAACGCGATTGAAGCACAATCTAAATATCTATTAATATAAAATAACATCGATGTCGACCGCTTTTCGATTTGATTCAAGTACGGTCGCGCGACGATTATTCCGTGTTCCGTTGAGCAAACAGACTCGAGGGTGGATTTCATTCTCGGAAGGATGCCCTCGACAGTCCATTTATCTGGCTTGACCCAACTGAACGTATCCTGAACGAGAGGGGAAAAAAGAGGTTCCGAAACTAAGCGACTCTCGAGATGTTTACCGCGCTTTGACAGATTATTGCGTTATATTGCACGTAGCGTGCAAGTACATGACGACAGTAACATATCTATGATTTATATTTATAATATATATATTTCTATTCGCGTATACAATATATAAATATAGTATATTTATATAAATACAAATATCTTTTTTATATTTATATAAATTCATATTAATATTTATATTATTCATTTATTCATTTTATATAATTATTTTATATAATTTTATATTTATATAATCTCTACAACTAAGAAAGACAATCAAACTTTAGAAGTTTTAAAAAATTCAACACGTGCATATACATAAAGGTAACAAATATTTTTTTAAATGCTATCCTTTAAATATTAAGGTATATAGAGTTTTTTCTCAATGTGAAAAATGTAATCTTAGTTACAAAGATTATTTAGATCATGAAACTGGAATATAATTTTTAAGATAATTCTATTTGTTACGATTACTACAAAGGTAAGATAATACTATATGATGTCGTAAGACTGTCTGAAATGTTTGACTCAGAATTCAGGGCACAATTCAGGGCACCGTTGAAACTTTGGTTATCTCAAGAGCTCGGAAATACCTTGTATATATTTTCGTAGTTTGTCCACCACAGTTTCGATCATGCGATATGCGCGGAACTTCGAATTTCCGGATGCGAGAGAGTACGTCTCCCAAGATGATATTATACGTTATAACATACCGTGTTTTCCTCGACAATAAAGTTTTAAACCGGACAAGAGATCTGTATAGCAACATTCATCACTTTGGGTCGCTGATACTTGTTATCAGAATGACTCACTTATTTTCCTAGTTTTTTGCTTTACGAAAAACTGTATAATATTTTTGATACTTTATCATATTAAAATAAAGTATCAAAAATATTTATTTATTCATTTAATTTCCGAGAAGACTCTCAGTTTCAGACAAATATATAAGTAACAGTGTTCAAGTGTTTAATTAGCTCAAAATAATAATTTTAAAACGATTTATTGAAATATGTGTGTAACATTAATTTGTACTCGTATCTCAGTCATGTCATTTAAAATAATCTGAGAGATTTATACGTTTTTCTAGAATATTCAGATGTCACTTTTAAATGCAGTATTAATGTGCAACGTCCTTCGATTTACTTTATGCGTGGAGATTTTGAAGTAACGCGGGATTTATTGTTGCTAACCGTGATATTTACGAGCAACGATATTTATCGCTTCCTGACAAGCGCTCGTTGACGAGCGTCACTTCCTGGGGATCGCGTTCTCCAGGCTCGGTTCGCAAGAGAAAGAGAGAGAGAGAGAGAGAGAGAGAAATATCCCGTCCTGGTTTCAACATCGCGAAATTCGCGCGTAACTGGAAGAACGGCACGAATAAAAATCATACGGTGCCGAATCCGGCATCGTCGAGATCAAACGTGGATGAGATACGTACGTACATCTATTATACGTGCTTCGAATCTGTTTTTTGAAAACACATTTGAAACATTTGAGACTCGGCGGTTGCACCATCGAGATTTCTCATATTTGATGTTGTTTCACGGCGAACGCAAACCCGATCCCCGACCGCACGATTCAGTCAGCGAGAGGTTTCGAACTCGAAACGTATCTGATTGAAATTCATTCGGTGATGAAACCGCCGCCAGAGAGGCACGGAATAATATCATCAGGCTTTATCAAAATATGATATTGAATAATGTTTGCGAGCTTGCATGTACGTAAACTCTCGATCTTCAACTCCCA
Organism: Cephalotes varians; assembly: GCA_037157785.1. Taxonomy (NCBI): domain Eukaryota; kingdom Metazoa; phylum Arthropoda; class Insecta; order Hymenoptera; family Formicidae; genus Cephalotes; species Cephalotes varians. Next base: position 18,301 of record JANQDE010000029.1, read on the forward strand.
ACTTCGAACTTCAAACTCCTAGCTGTTATGTCTCTACTCTCGGTTTATTAATCATCATCACGAACTCTCAGCTCTCAAATCTCAATTAGAGGTATAAATAGTTTATTTATGGGCAATGCAGAGCTTGTGAAATTTAGAAATATCTTCCGGCAGAATAAACGAATTGAATGAACATTTTTACATATTACCTTTTTATTATTATTAACGGATTTGTATATTTTATCCTTTTTGTTTTGTTAGGATTCAAATATATTAATGATGTAACTGAAATGTGCAACCTGGAAATATCCAGATGAATAAAATATACGTACGTTACAATAAATTTGTTTCATAAAAAAAATATATAGAGAGAAAAGATATCGTGTCATAGACGAAATAACTCGCATTGTGCGAGAAATATTTTATGCATCATTTTTCATAAAGAAGATTTTTTGTCGTAAAATTCATTTGTTTTTTACATATATCTTGCTGCAACATTTAAAATAAAAATATTACTTTGTCCTCGTATGCACTAATTAATTTTATTCACAATTATTTGTGACGTTGGTCTTTAAATCATTCAAATATGCTCTCCAACAATATTTAGAAACACAGCTGATATCTAGATTTTACATTTTTATTTTTTAAGAAATATAACGAAAATAATTTCATTAATTTTTAATTAATTTACAGCCTCTATAGATAAATAATGTAAATGGATATTTATATAAATTTTTTAAAAGATTTTATCTTAAAAGACATTTTATCTTAAAAGTAAGACTTATTAAGAAAAAGTGAAAGAAGTATCGAATGTTCTCGTTACTTATCAATTATTCCATTTTTTTTCTTGAGAACAACAAAATAATGACAAACGACAAAAATTCTTAAAAAAAAAGTAAATTACAGTAAGTGTCAGCAAAGAAAAAGCAGGAATTTAGCACGGAATGAGCGCAAAACTGCGAAGTTTTTCGCAGCGCCGCAATGCGAAAAGTCCCTCGTTGTTTTCTCCCTTGGAAGCTTTTCCCGAATGGGAAAACCTCATTCCACCTCATATGGAGGTGTTGAACAAACCAGTGTAAAAAACTATTCTGGATAAACAATGAGTCGAACGTAATGACATAAGTAGACGAGTCTCTCTTTATAATTAAGCTTTTTTAGCTCTTTTTTACGTCATTTGCACGAAAATATCTTCTTTTTTTCGATTTTATGAATCAAACATAATATTTTAGATAACGTATACTTTGGTATTAATAAACGGATAAATATGTTATTAACAAAATTAAAGATTAACAAGTTTATTGTTAAATTTAACATAAAAGCAAGTCTAGTAAGTTAACGAAATTACAACGAAGTACAATATTATACACAGTGTCCAAAGCATATCATAAATATTTTTAGTGTATAAAAGTTAATGATACCTAGGAAATTATATTTAAAATATGTACTGCGTATTTTCTCTTGGACTGCGTGCAGAAACATCACCCGACTACGCTAGAGTGTCATTCTATCTTTATCGTTCATTAGACGTAAACAAAGATAAAATGACACTCTAGCGTAGTTGAGTGATGTTTCTGAACACAGTCCCGGAAAATATTTAGAAAGTTAAGTATTTTCCAAGATTAATATTAGTACTTGAACGGCAGAAAAATATGAAAATTTAACGGAAATATTAGATATTTTATATTAATATGATAAAATAACAAATAACGCGACATTTTTTAATGTTATTTGTGTTATCGTTATCAATTGTATACGAAACAACATACGAAAAAATATTTTTTCTACGCCGGCAAGCATTAATTTGTTAATTATCAGAATAATATGAAAGATTTTCTGCGAGAATGGATACGCAAATTCGGCTGTAATGAACGTTATGATAACGTAGTTCGCGTTTAATATGCGAATCGACACGCGGATTGATCTACACGAACATTTCGCCAGTGTTCCGATTGCGAATAAAGTTCATCGCTTGATCGAAAAGCCGAGTTTATCACGGATCGGCTTATGATGTAAATGAGTTATCTAAATCCGAGTTGTACGATGTGTTCATATATACCGAGAAGTTGCGCAATATCATTAATAATTGCGTGTAAAATTAACGAGAGGTTTCCACGAAAATTCGAAATGTGCATACATGTGCAAACAAATGAGCAATTGAGCTAAAGTTATTTTTTTCTAATGTTGGAAGGAGCTAATTTCACACGAACGAATATTGAACATGCTTAAATAAAGTCATTTTCATTTGATTTTCCTAAAAGCATGTAACGATGTGAAGAATCGATGAAATATTACAAATATTTAAACATTTTTAGAAAGAGAGGAAAGATATTTGATTCAATAAAAGTTTTTTCATTTAATTGAAACTTACTATCAAATGCTTCAATGTTTAACTTTCAAAGACATTTAATATCCACTATATTCGAAAAGTAGCTGGAAATATGAGAGAATTGATTTCGGTTAGCAATGAGAGTCGCGTTTCGTTCGCTACGTAATTCGCGCACGTAATTCGTAAAACGAGGTCGTTTCTGCAAACCGAGAATTACATTCGTTAATTACAACCTGCCGCGCGTGTTATATTTGTCGGCTTGTTGATTATCGGCGACACGTGTCAACTCCGTAATTTATGTTATTCGCGCTGCCGGCATTTTATGCGGCACAATGGCTGGCGTGTCTTCGGGTCCGGCGAGGGTGGCGAATAATGTCGGAAAATTAGGACGGAAGGAAGCGGTGTTTAATAGTTTCCGACGCAAATTGATTCCCGCTAATTGCGGAGCGTGGCACGAGCGCCGTATAACTCTCTCTTTTCCCTTCCTCCGGTTACAAATTATTTTATAGCTTCTCGCGGGATTCCCGGGACTCTCTTTTCAATGAACCGTATAACGTTGATGTATTATTCGTTAAATATCGCAATCTCTCTGTTCGCCGTGTGACGAGTTTATTCTTGACACCGACAAGGAATTATGTTTGTTTCCCAATTCGGCGTACGTGAAAAGCTCAAGTATTATTTCGTTAAATAATGGTTAACTTTATTTCAATTATTTTCTGATGTTTTTTTATTTATTTATTTAATATGATTTTTAATATAATAATTTTATAATTTAGTATAATTATTTAATATAATAATTTTAATATACTTATTCAATAATATAACTTAAAATTATTTAATTTTAATATAATTGTTTTAATTATTACAATTTTATTATATATATATATATAAAATATATAAAAGACTAATGTGCGAGAATATTAAAAGAAACTATTTTAGTATTTAACATGTTCCTGCCGGGGCATTTATTTGACATAATTCCGAAGAGGTGGCTGGACCCATGTCTTTCATTTCCCAAATGATGATTGTGTTTTTTGGGAGGTTTAGTATTTTTTAGAGATGAAAATGAAAACAAGTGATATAGCGAGACACTGGTGAGTCGCTACGTCCGGTGGTGAATGAATCATGGCGACCCACTGGTGGGTTGCCCGCACGTGAACGTGTTAAAAGTATATTTATTTTACTATATTATTATATTATTATATTATTTTATATTATGTGTGTAAAAGGAATTCAACTGCAGCTTTATTGTAATCGTTCAAATCAGAATTAACTTCTTTCTAATGGAAACTTTCATTCGAATGCTGTAATTTTCTTTTTAATAATACATAACGCTACATTAAAAATAAGAAGCTAATTAAAAAATAGGATTTTGCTATTTACTTTCATTCTCCAAGCTCGCCTTTTGAAAACACTTCAGTTTGTTACATTAAATTACAACCAGTCTCATTTCTCCTCCAGGAAAGTCTCGGCTACGAATTCATCGTGAGAGCTATAAGTTACAACGACGAGACTCCGTAAACGGCTGCGTATCCCTTCGCATCGCGCTAAAATAATCAATTTCTTTATTTGCGCTTTCTGTAGACCGACGTCAGACGCAAATGCTGCGTGTCAAGTGCGTGTGTGTGTGTTATCACGTGGAAGGAGACAAGGCGTCGAGAAAAAAAGACTCGCGGATGTTGCACGGATGCAGCCGGTCCGTTAAATTTTATCAGGATAACTCGCATGGGTCGCCAACCCCGGCATTGTTCACGCCACCGCGACTTAATATACGGCGACGAAGTATTAAATGTCACGCGATATTTTACGAACTCGGTCTCTTAGCGCTTTAGGAGGGGATGCATAATGTGAACGACAATTTCAGGTTTTTTTCGACAAAATAAATCAATAATCCCGAGGAAAACGAGGAACACTTATTTTACCAAAGAAAATTTTATATTAAAATTATTATATATATAAAATTATTATATTAAAAATCATATTAAATGAATCAATAAAAAGACATCAGAAAATATTTCGTATATAATAATATATAAATATATAATATATAATATATAACAATATATAAAACATAATAAAATATACGAAATTGTACGCTGTAGAATAAAATTATGATATCAATAAGAAAATGAATAAAAAAATTAAAAATTAATAAGATAAAATTAAAATAAATACATTATTGCTAGGTAGACTGACATTTTTTTAATATCCTCTGTTTCCTCAAAGAGTTTAGCGATTTCGCCCAGGGCGGTTCATATTCTGTTCCCGACGGCTTCTTTGGGATGATAATCGCCAGACTCGTTTGTGATGTGCAGAATAGCGATAGAAGTGACGAGTGGTATGAGGATGGTCACTGAAAGCCTCGCATTGTTTATAATCGCATCCTCTATCCGTTATATTAAATCCGTCCCTTTATGCGATATCAGCGAACGGCCGGTGAAATTTTCCGGTTGTGCAATTTATCCGTGATATTCCATGAATTATGCGCTCGGGCCGAGTCGCGCGCGTTCCCACCCTCCCGGATGGTTTATGCGAGTTAAGGGTAGGTCGTGTGGCGGTTAAGGGCGAACGAGCGCTTAAAACGGAATGTGAGCGGTTATAAGTAGGATGGACATATAGGATAGACGGAATGGTCAGTGATTCGAGACAAAGACTTTTATAATCCTGAGATAACGTCCGGTTCCCAGATAACCGTTCTTTATGAGGGTGATTTCAGAAGACGATATCTTTTTTGAATGTTATGAATAAACTTCGCTCGAAGAGGACATCAAGAGTGTCGTGAAAGTGCTTAAAGTGTCATAATGATGAAATAATCAAAGAATTGCAGACAAAGATGAGCAAATGTTATTACGAGGAAGTGAGCTTTGAATATTTTTCAGATAAAAAGCTAGGAATAAATGTTAAATATACACGTATATATAGTTTAATAAAACATCCATGATTTATAGTGGTTATGAAAGAGCAATGTGATACATTTCAAGAAAATAAACTTCTTTCTTTTCTCTCCTCAAAATATTCATATATCAAGAATATATTATAGAGAACACTATATCAAGGCAAGAAGATAAGATGGGCTGTCTCTCCCATTTCTTATACATTGGGAATAAAAGAGAATTCTTTGCAAATATGACGATGTATACAAAAATGCAATTAGGCTCAGGTATTCGCAAACGAGCTCGCATGAGTTTAAGAGTTAAAATTCCAGCGCGCGATTTCTCAACGTCCAAAGGCGGATAGGAGCAGATATGTCAGCTGACTCGACATTCTTGCGAAAATTTTCGGTGATACGTCGCGTCTGGGAAGTCCGACCGGGATTGTTCCGAAGGATTTTCGGGACGCGGCAGATTCTGCGAAGAAGACAGAGAAAGAGAGAGACAGAAAGAAAGAGAGAGAAAGGGGCGGAAGAAGGAGAGATCGGGGATGCTGGGAGAGAGAACCGCGTAATTTATTGCAAGCAATATCACCGACGACACGCCGAGGGAGTCGAGGAATGGGAAAAGCCCGTGTCTCTTGTCCCAGAAATGTATTTTATAGCGACTGAAGATGTGGGAGCTCTCACGCAACGGCGACCCTGCTTACCCTCTTTCGGGTCACCGTTGGATTTAAATAAGTCGATGCGAACGTCCTGGGCTCTTTATTCACCGTTAACTGTCTCTCGATCGCGTTGCTCGTTACCGGATTTATGTGATTCTTGCGAATGAAAATCCGTGTCATATGTCAGAGTAGCGATTTTTTTTCCTTGCTAAATTGGTTAATGTTCGTACACGCTGTAATGCATAATAAAATGATAAAACATCGTCATGCATTTTCAATAAACTGCATTTTATACAGCTACGTGCATCATAACAATCATAATACTAAAAGTACTCTATGAAAATTTAATATTCTGATACAATGGAAAAATGGAGAAAAATTATAATCGCACTTCGTAAGATAAATAATGTACTCATTTTGTGGAATGGAATGAATAAATTTTTCATTTTTCATACATTTGTACCAGAACCGTTATGTATGTAGGTAATGTTTCCTTTTATTAATTAAAAAAGTATTTAATTTCCGTTCTTTCTCTGTCTCTTAATCATTATATTAATTTTTACCGTATTTTATAATATGTACAGGCGAATTCGGTTTACGAACATTTTCAATAACATATGCAATTCAGGTTAACGGTATCGAGTGATCATCGACATTAAATTTAAATAAATCGGCCAACTCCGCCGAAATGATTCTGGATAATAGGAAAATGATAGTATGCGTTTTAATGCAATCGATGATGTATTTACTACCGTGTTTTATAGCATTTTTATTTTGCATTTTTACGACAAGAATCACTTAGAGGCACCTAACCACCACGTAATCTCACTCGATTTATTTTATTTCGAAATATAAACAGCCAAATGTAGCAGAATAATTATCGAGGCTTAAATAAAATACAGCAATAAAATTACATGTAGTAAAATAACAATTTGTCCTTGCCAAACACTCTCAAATTTCTTTGGAAGTTTCCTTTTACAGATTCTTATTACATTATTACATTATTACATTACACCATTACCTTTTTTAGAGATTGCTTATTACGTTGTATATTACATAAGAAATTATGTATACTTTCTTTATATATTATAACTATTACATTATATAAATGTATAGATTTTTATATTAAATAAAATCCTTTCATGTAAAATATGTTATATAAATTTTTTGATTAAGATATTCGACAAATATTTATATATCGATATATCGATATGCTAATAATTTTTTATTTCATTAATATTTTTATATTTTTTAATGATTTTGCAAGCGTGTCAGAGATACTGAGAAGCACTGGTTCATCTTGCAGCCGTAATCCTGTATGGTAAATTGAATGGGTCTCGAAGTGGCGTTCGAGAGTCGCAGAGAAAATCGGAAATCGATGATACTTGTACCGCGCCGCAGTAATGCAATCCGATGCGTAATCTATAGGGAGAGGAATTTTCATAACAAAAACCCACTAATGCCGCGTTTCCCCTCAGCGATTCGATTCGTTGCACGCCGAATATCGCGGTGATGAAAGAAAGCATTGTCGATAGTCTTCTTCCGTTCCCTACCGTTTTCATTCAGGAAATGTTTCCTGAAAATCGCTCTCCGTTTGTAGAATTTTTTTCTTCCGCACTTTTCTTTCACCTCTCTCTACATCATCGAAATTTGACTAAAAGAGATGTTTTATGGACGTTCCATACATTTCTCTCTCTTTCTCTCTCTCTCTCTCTCTCTCAAAATCAATTTCTCTTTTCCGCTTGCGAAAACTGTATCCAGCATCGGAAGTCATTCCGATGTCGACTTATATTGCTCCGTGTCCATCCGCGTGTCAAGTAAATAAGAAAATATGACAGATACGTGTTTTACAGACGAGAACCGGACGTTTTTAGACACGGATACGCTGCTCATCGTTTTGAATTTGCCGTTTCGACATTCCATTCATCGTCACGTTTTACCATTTCGGCCGAACGTCACTCATCGAATTTCCAGTGCTGTTTCCATTTCGACCTCGTCGCTTCCGCTTTTATCTCAGCCGGGAATTTATATTTTTCATCGATTCGGCGTTTTAATTCGGCTTCCGGCAATCCTTCCGTTATTCGTTTCAGCATTGCGATAATTAACACGTTAATTAATGTACATGCCATATAAAGTAATAGCGCATATCGTTCCGAGAGAGATTTTTATTGAAAAGGTAGATTTCGAGGAAGAAGAGAGAAGCGAGAAAAATAATAACTGGAAGCACAAAAAGATATATAGTTAATATTGAATTAACATATTGAATTAAAAAAACCATTTGCTGACAATTAAAGAGTAATTAACTGATAGTAATTAAAAACCTGACAACATCAAAACAACCGAAACTCATTTCATCTTCGCGTAAATTTGGCAAAATTTAATTTTACTTCCTCGGAATTTTCAATATAAACATGAATGTGCCTTATCGACGTTATTATACAATAATTTTTACTTTTTTAAATTTAAAAGCATATTCTTTATTAGATTTGCACAAATATTTTTATACATTTTAGTTCAGTATTTTTCTACCTGGTAGGAATTGCAACAGTAGTCTTGCGCCATTATTTGCATATGTAATTTCCCTTGGTTTTTTTCATCTAATTTTTATACATGTTTAATAAAAATTATTATTATTATTATTATTAAATTAAATTTTTAAGATATTAAAAGCGCGAATGTTTATTTTTGCATCGCTCTCTCGTCGACTCGATAATCATTTTTTACTCATGATTTCGCGATCTCGGGACAGCAATAGAAAGGGAGTAAATCCCGAGCGTGCTCGCAAATAAGTCTGAGAGAAAATAGTGAAATCTTATTTGACGAGAGGTAGAAAAAGAACGTGGGATACGAGATAAGTTGGGACGGCTAGAAATCGGAAGGAAAAAGCGAGCGAGCTAGAAAAACAAATCGATTCCGGTTTACGATAATTGCGCGTCAGCTGCTCCCCTCTTCTGCTTTTACACGCCTCGCAATTTTTACGCGCATGTAAAATAAAAACGCCGAAACAGAATGTACGTGCGCACGATCGATCGTGACCAAAACCCAGCGGACTTGCATTTGCGAGAAGCAACGGACGCACGGAGGCTGCTTTCCTCCTCCTCAGGATTTATCCCCTCGTTCTCTTCGCTCTCTTTTTTAATATTTCTCTTCTCTTTCATTGATAATTCCGCATCACGTTATTAGACGGTAAACTGTTGTATGAATTATTATGAGGCAAGTAACGTCGAGCTTCTTGTTAAGCTCTCGCTACGCGGGAGCGTTATAAATCTTAACAACTCGAAGGAACTGGAGAGAAACCTGCGCGTTTAAAGTTTGAAGAAACCTAAGAGCATCTTGGACACAATGAGAAGAATGTGTCTACGTATTGAAGAATGTAAGAGCTTTTTTGCAGAATACGTTACAATGACTCGCTAAGAATTATTTGAGGATCGTACATAATCTTAAAATTAATTGATATTTATTATATTTTACTGTTTAGTTTCGTAAGACTTCGCCTTTCGTATATATTGTTAAATCATCGAAAAATATTACATTGTACATAAAAGTCCTGCATATAACATATTTCGTATCGAAAAATAATACATTGTACAAAAGTATTTTTGCCATTAATCCGTATCTTCCTTTCATCACGATGTAATTTCAAGTTTGCCTCGCCGGTTTTTCCAAGTTTAGATTAAACGTAATGGTCAGTTGCAACGAAGGGGAAAAAAATATGGCAAAAAGCGCGACACGTTTTCTTGTTAAAGTTTCCGCTCCATCTGGCAAGGAAACGGAGGACAGAAATCGGGTCGGCGCGAACAAAGTAGCAAACTAATGAAGTGCTATGAACAATGCGAGCAATACGTTTACACAGAAAATGAAATGGTGCGTACTTGAATAACGTCTAATCCCGGAGGCGATGATCCACGGGGTAAGAACTGGGCGTAATTACGAAGTGCGAGGTACCGGCGCTTATTAAAATCTGGCGTTATCTCGCACATAAAACGGTCGCGCGTAATAATAATTAGGTCGCGAGCGCGAGCTGCAACGAATAATGCGACCGATAAATTAGGACAGAAAGTTGCACGCAACGCTGCATTTGAATAATTGTACGTTGCGACGTTTAATCTCTCGATGCCATAACTTTTCGATAAACGTGAGAGATTTTTTTTATTTTCAATATTTCAACATTAAATATTTCGACAATTAATATCTAATATTTCAAAAAGTTTTGAATTTTTGTAGACGGTAAAGAATGATTTTGATATTTAATTCAAATAGTTCACAGAATCTATTGATTTTCGTCAGTAATTAGAAAACTAACGGTTTAAAAATTTAGTTAAAAAAAGATACAAAAATTCTTTATTAAAATACAAGTGGAAAGTTCCAAAGCGTGCTACTTGTCTCGAAGAGACGCAAAACTACGATCGACTAGAAATTTTGCGAAAATCGTGTGTCAACAGAGGACTAGATTATTTTCGATCCGTTATCAAATCCAGAACGAAAAAATAAGGAGGAGAGATATAATCGATGGTATAATAAGCTATCACAAAGATTTCCAGAAAGGTTTGAAAGAATCCTGCGAGAGAATTGCATCCTACGGATTTGAATAATCTTTTCGCGTAGCAGAGTATATTTCGCGTCTTCCCTCGAAGGGGAGTTCTAGAATAAATGCCGCATATACTGTCGATATGACCCAAGTTCTTTTCTCGCTATTATAAAGTATACTTATTTCCGAGAGAAATTTTTGGAATATTATGTGAAATATGAAATTAAAATGTCAGATGAGAGAGAGAGAAAAAATATATAAAATATAAATCAATGTATACAATAATATGATTGGGCACTCAAGATCCAGCTCTGCCCGTATAGGCTAAGTCTTATTTCATTCGATAAAATTTTTTAAATAATATAAGAAATGTATTCAAATTAAAATTCACAAAAAGTCGATGAAAGAAGTCGACTTATAAACTGTACATTTGTCTGAATTGTAGACTGCAGAAATGTGTGCGAATGTCTTTTCAAGTCCCGTGTCCCGTTGTGAAAAACACGCTCTTAAAGATCCACCCTCGCGAACAGACCGCGGAGTGGCATCGCCGTTAATAAACGAGCCGAGACAATGGGGTCCCGGCCGCGTAAGAGCAAAATAAATTGAAGGTATCTCCAGCGCCGTCTCGCTTCCGCCCAGGTCGAGTTCCCCGGGCTGACTGTTCCGTAATTAGTGAGCGTCTAAACAATACTTGAGCTATCCCGGGGGCCACCTCTCACTCGCGCGCGCGCCCACCGCCCTTATTCCACGCTTCTCTTAGCACGAACCGGAATCGCCGATAATTAATTATCCACTCCCAAGACATGCGACTGTTGGGATTATTCGCGGCTACATCTCTCTTCTTTCGTCCTTCTTCGTTCCTCCGTTCCTCCGCTCCTTCATTTCAAGTCGTTTACAAGCAAGATCGTCTCTGTCGTCTCGCTACTCTCGTATCTTGATGAGATAATAGCTCGTCGCCAACAATTCCGGAGGAAACGCGACGGAAGGGACAGATAAGGGAATAGCACTAAAAAGGCTGTATGTAATATGACGCAAAATGGTATTCAAATTCTATGATATTGTCATCATAAATGAGAGAAAAATAATCACGACAGTAATAACCAAGACAAATTTTCTTAAAAATTAATTGTTCTCTTCTAATAAAAATTACAATCCAAGTTTAGAAAAATTCAATATTTTTGATGTTGAGATTTTAGAAAATCTCCATAGTTCACATGGCATTACATTAATAAAACTTTACTCCTTAACGGAGCAATTTTTCGGTTCTCATTTCGATTAAAAATTTTGTACATATATATATATATATATATATATATATATATAATATTGATAAAGAGGATTGTAACGAGAATATGTTTCATAAACCATTGCGCACATTTGGCGTATACAGCAAAATATACCTTAGTATTATTAAGTTAAAATTGAAACCGGGTTTCCAGCATCCTCAGTCGCTCTATAAGGCATGGAATGCACACTTCAAAATTTCGCCGTTATGAATGTGATTAAACGTCGAGCGATTAAACGCACGAGAGGTTGTTGCGCCGCACGAGGGACGGAAGCGACCGCGCTCGTTAGCATGTACTTTGAAAGTCTTTAATTGCGGCCAGAAGCTCGACGGGAATTCGAGGCTTGTAAACAATATTCGCCGAGTAAATAAATAATGCGATAAATGCGCTGTCCTGCGAGATCCTGATAAATGTTGTTACTCCTCAAGTTTAATTCGTTGCATGGAAGAAATATGTTTTTCCTCGAATTATTTAGATAACGCTCTTTTATTGGATCATTATGAAAGAGGACTACAGTTTTATCGATTCTTTTTTTTCTCACACGTAATTATCTTACAGTCCTATAAATATAATCTCAATTTATAAAATATAGAAAAAAATTTCATTTGGGGACTCTTGCGTTTGTTTATCTTATTCGTGATATCCCGTTTCAATATGGTTAACTTCAATATGATTTTTTCTCAAAATATATATTGTGTACTAAGTTAGAAAATATTAAATTCATATTTTTTAATCGTAAAATGCAATTTGTAAGATACAAGTTAAAATTCCGGCACACATGCGAAAGACGTCTAAACATAACTCGGGAAGTTCTTCGGGGTTTCGCGGTCATGACATGCTACTTTGATCTCACGATAGTGAGGTTTAAAAAAGTTAGTTTACCAGATTAAAAGCTATAAAAATGTTTAAAACTCGGCAATTTCCGGATTCGAAAGAGCAGAGAGATCGGATCCTCGACGGAAAACCGTAGAGTTCCCGTCGATTCCCTTTTGCTACGAAGTTACTGTTGGCAGACCAAAGGCCGTTCTCGTTGATTTCTTTCGTCGATCTCTCGAAGCGTTCGATAACTTCTTCAAAAGCTCGAGGATACACCCCGAGGGTGCAGTCTTGCAGATTCCAAACGCATACCGCGGAGCCGACCTCTCCCTGTAAATTCTGAAGCGTGCTCTCTTCCTCTCTACTTATCTATCTCTTTATCTATCTGGTTTTCTTTTTTTGTTTCTCTCTTCATTCATCCGGCTGTTCCCAACATTTCAAAGCTTAACGAAATGGAAACAATATTGACTCGTGAATCTAACTAGAGAACTTCGTATCGGAACGATATTGCAGTTTCCCGAAGAGAGCGACTTCTCCTGCATAGATTCTCCTTTTATAGATTCCGCGAGATATTTATTATTTGGATGCGACTACAGCGGAAGAAAAAAACTTCCTTTATGAAGTTCAGACATAAACGTTCTTTGACCAAAAGCATCTTTAAGAGATCGTCATAAAATAAACGAATTATTTTGTAGATATTGCTTTTATAAATTAAAAGATAGTCTCAATTTACCCATTGAATTATAATATAAGTAAAGTGCATGATTGCTACTCAAATATTTAAAAGATCTCTTTTTATAATTATGTTATTATATTTATATTATTTGCGTGTACACACACACACACACACACTTCTTTCATATTTTTATCGTCTATGTTACAAGGCATCTAAAAATATTCTAACATGACATTTAAAAGTATTCTAAATATTCTGAAATAATTAGACGACGGTCATTAAGTTTATTGAAATCAAAGAACGACACTTTGAGATTGTTTCCCATGAAATTTACGTGAAGGCTAGTATATTGCGTATCGAGCGAGAGCATGGGGCGAGTCATAGCTGCGGAAATTTCGTGGCGAAATGGGTGAGCACCACGTTGTTACAACATCGACATTCCATGTTCACGTTAATCTGACGTTATTTAACTGCTTGCCTGGTCTCGGTAAATATTAATTATTATCGTTGCTACGGAAGCGAACGTGTAAGAGGTGTTTATTAAACGCGAAGATTGCGATGCCGGATGCCATTGATCGAAACATCGCGCAATTTCCTCGTTTTCATCGTTGGTGATTATTAGTTAATAGTTCGAGAGTATCGCTACTTGTTATTGTTAGTAAAATGAAGGGCACTCGATACGGACGAAATGATCAACACGCGACAGGTAATTTAAATTTGAAGCAATGATTGACGAGTGCAACAAGCGAATATAGCAATTAATTAATATTATTACGACCGCATTGACACTAATCTTGACCGATAATTCATTGTTAGTGCCGACTGAAATGGTGGCACTATAATAATTAGAATTTTGCTTTTTGAAACAAATGTTCCTACTGTACAATTTTTCATGTATTTATACATCTAAATTTTATATCTATAAATCTTAAATCTACAAATTTTATATATAGCTAAATTTTATGTTTTTATTTATTTTATTTAAATAATTCTTTATCTTATGTGTCATCGATCTTTTTAGGAAAGATTTAATGCTCAATTAGCGACTTCTTGCACTACCAATTTAACTTATGTACAATTCTGGGAACAAGAATCTTCAATAGCACAAACGAAAAATTTTCAGATATTGTTATCGAGACTATTAAATGTTCGGCTCTTTCTCCGTTCTCGTGCTATTGTGAACTTTCGCGATTGCGAAGGTGTGGCGGAACATTACTGTCTCGCACTTTTCCGTATTGTACGCCCGCACGGAAGAGCAAATAATTTCCGCTTCTTCTAATTTATCCTTATCTCACCTTCGCGAATTCTGCTTTCCCTCGCACGCGAAAATACGAAAATAGATGGTCTTAGACGACAGGATTAGACGTCTCGTCGCCTACTCTCTCTACATTTATTCACGGAATGTTATAACGGAATCTTATGTTGAATTTATAAAGCGGTAATTACCCTTTGTAAAGTGTAGGTGATTTAATTGTTGACCAATGGGTTCTCCTGTTTATACGAAAAATAATATTGAAAAAGTTTACCCAAAATTCTATTAACATATCTTGAAAATGTTGCTAAAATTTTATCATGTATTTTGGAAATTGCTATTCTTTTATTTAAATTTCACAAATATATGTTAACTCAATGATTTTACAAAATTAATTGAATATTCAAGGAATTTAAACAACGAAAAATTTAAGCTCCTTGTTGCTTTATAACAGTTCAACAAATTCTTTTTTATTGTTTCTTGTTTATTTATTATTACACATTCTTTTTATTATGTATGTGGCAAACAAAACGCATTAAAGCGTTACTAACAAGCTACATGAATAATAACAAGATATCTCACTCACCTCTATCCGGAAAGTCCATCCCTCCAGGCTGAGCAGTTTAAGGGTCGTGTTCCTGGCCAGAGCGTGGCACAACAGCCTCGAAGGATGATCGTCCAGGGCCAGTCGAGGACTAGACAAATCTAGCAGCTGCAGACAGGGTGCTTCCGTCAGGGCCAATACCAGGGGCATCACGTCGGCCGGTCTCGACGCTCCAGCGGCTCTCAGGGCATCCAAATTGCGAGCCTTCCTTATAGTCTCGCCTAAACAGCCGGCATCCAAGCCGCCCAGAAGACATTTGGACACGTTCAGAGATCTCAGTTTGCAGTTCGGCTCCCTGAAGCACAAAGTACAATGTCGATCAGTCGGATTGTATCGAACGAGAAAATGGGAAAAACTTTTTCTTCTCAATCCCTTCGAACATAGTACATATCATAGACGGAAGTTTCGACGTAGAAAAATGAGCTAAAAGTTTAACAAGTTTTAAAAATTTATAGTAAAAATTTATAAAAAAAATAAGACATATATTAATTATAAAGAATTATAATTCAATTATATATTAATATACGTAAGAAACTAATTAATCTAACTTAAAAGGGCTCGTTAAAATAATTAAGATGAGGACAAAATAAACTAAATAAAACTAAATCTTGACTTAACCTTTAATAAACGGAATCATATTAAACATAATTTCAAGCTGAAAATATTTAATTCTAAAAATTTAGTTAACTTTCCCAATATCTTTGATATCATTATGTGTCAATATGTTTTCTTGAGCCATTCCTTTTAAGAAAGATCAATGTTGAGATGAAAAATTTATCCCGAAAGTTTTACCCGCAAAAAGAAGACTAAACTTTTTCAGTTTTCATTTCGAATCGCATTTTATGCAAAGTTTCTTGTCATTGTTATGAGAATGAACGTGTTATAAAATTGATAGATGATGATGAGAACCGAAACAGAAATTGTTGGTACTTTAACGTCTCTTTCTTTTACTTAACGGAAAGTCCGCGATTTGACAGATCTATCATCAATCTTAAATGATCTTAAATGATGAGTATTTCATTAGCTAATTCGATTAAATCTTTCTCCTCTCTCATCCAATTTGATGAATTCTCTTACCAAAGTTAAACTCAAATTTTTATGAAATCTCACAAGTCAAACTTTACGATTAGCAAAATTAAATTAAATTGCATGAAAAAAATATTAAATTGGCTTATTTAAAAATTTTTTTCTTTGTTTACATGTTTCAGAAAATTCGTATATTTTATCTTGTTCTAAAATTTTATTATATGAAAATGAAAAAGCAACATCGAGTTTGGAAGAAACATATAATAAATACATATATAATTAACATACATTAATATACATATACATATATATACATTAACATATATTAATTATGACATTGATCTTTCTTAAAGGGATGGCTCAAGAAAATATTCTGACACATAATTGAGAAAGCCTAAATTTTTAAAATTAAATATTTTCATCTTGAAATTGATTATATGATTAATATAATTCCGTTTATTAAAAGTTAAGTCGAGGTTTAGTTTTATTTAGTTTATTTTATCCTCATCTTAATTATTTTATCGAGCCATTTAATTTTAAGTTGGACTAATTAGTTTCTTAATTAAATTTCTCATTAAATTTCAGCTTTATTGAAGTTGAGGAGAAAATGCGTAATCTGTGCAATTATATCATAATATCAATTCTAAAATCGATAATATATTTTCTAAAATCCTCTTTCATTATATTTATACGTGTAATTCCTTGGAAAAGCGAAGTGCTTTCTCTAAATTATGTTCACGCTTTTTTTAAGTTTTCATCAAAAGATAGATATGTTTCGTTCTAATAATTCTGTGAAGATATACATTCCTGTTGTATTACTCATAAATTTTACGCACAAAAAAAATTGCGATACGATTACCCGACCTTGCTCCCGCGATTTTCATTCAAGATTAATTTAACAGAACGGTTCACGCGATCTTTGCGCTACCCACACGCGACTTTTGCAAACGCTCCGTGCAATCTCGCGGCAATAGATCGATCAATGTCACGGCAACGGACCATAATGAACAAACACGTGGCAACGTAACGCACATCAGTGCGAGGCAGAGCGGCGAGCCGAATTATAGGGGGAATAATCGAATCGCGGCGGCGGCCGACACCGCCAAGATTTACGTGCACGTACGTGCGTTTAATGGGTACAATTTAAGACGAACGATTCGAAGTACGGGCCAAGCGCAGCAACAGTAGCAGCAGCAACAGTAGCAATAGCAGTAGCAGCAGCAGCCCGGCCGGCGCGCTGTATCGCATCTGGATTTAATGGTATCTACTTCGGCCCATATTTACTGACTGCCCGACTGCTATTGCCGCCACGATACGTACGTACGTTTCGCGATACGTCTATTGCCGTCGCTGCTACGTATGTACGTACGTACGTCTAATGGCCTTTAACGGTATCGCAACGGGCGCGGTAAATTCGAGCCCCTGCACTCGATGCAGTGTGTCTCTCTTTCTCTCTTCCTACATATATACGACGAGAGAACAAAAATACTGCACCCTCCTCGGCGAGAACGTACGCGCGCACTCGCGTTGAATTTCTAACAAAAATAAAGGTTTCCGCCAGAAGAGAAACGGAGAACGCGCGCGGCGAATATTCCGCCAGCGTCAGGCTCGCGTAATAAAGCTACGGATTTCGCGAGCGAGGATATCGGAATTTCTTGACGTTGCGCGGCTTCAACTTAAACTGCTTGTCGTCACGGAAACGATCCTCGAGGTCGCTCTTCTCAATTTGCCGATCGTTCGTCTTGTGACAACTAGATCGTCATGTGAAGTGTCACCCTTTTCAGTTGCAAGCATTAGCTAGAATTAAATTTAAATATTTTCTGTCTTCTAACTGGAGACGGAATTAGAAACGGAATTAGTAAAGAATAATATACATTGAGTATCAAGTCAATAATTAAGCTGCAGAGTAAGCTTTTTGATTCTTTTTTAATGAAAAAGAAATAGACATGAAATTCCTAATAAGTGATTTTTAAAACAATGAAAATGAATGCAGAAATGTAATAAGCCATGCGAAGCAGCATGTATTTTGCAATTAGTATTAGAAAACGATGTGCCCTGTAAATAACGAGACGATTAATCTGTTAAAAATAGCGTGTGATCGGCAATTTTTCGATTTTTCGCCATGAGGTTTTCGGGTACTTCGGTAGAAAAGAACAAATGATGTTCCACATCATTCGCGAAACACGAAATTTCCCCCCGAAATAAAGCAAACGATACGTCTCGGATGAGTGTTATTGCATCGGCCCGCGTTTAATTTTCTACGACTTTAGCAACAAAAAATGCGATCGGTTTTTTAAATACATCACGTTGGAGAGAGAAAGCGATTCATAAAAATAAATAAAAACACGCGTCTCTTTACTTTCAATTTATTATATATATTTTTTCTACGGTCTTATCTAGAGAAATGCGTGCACACTAGCTAGTAAAATCCTTCCAAATCAAATTGCATCTCTTCGAATTTGCTAATATATGTGAATGAAGATTTCGAATTTATATTAAAACTAAAGTATAATTCATATGTAATAAAACTAATTATACATAATATAATATATAATATTTTTATATAATGCTGCGTTATTATATTTAAAAATCATAGAAGTTTAATATTTATTGGCTAAATTGGGCGCGCTGAAGGCATCGATTTTATTAATTACTCGATAAATATTTCGTGTATTAAAAATTAATGAGTTCAGTATGTATATCGTGGTAATAACAATTTCATAAATCAAATCATTTATTCAATATCTATTCTATACGATCGGCATTTATTTATATTTATTTTTAAACTTATCCGCAAATCGTGTCGGAATTGCGCGACGTGTTGCAGCGCGACACGATGAGATTTTCGCAATGTGCGCGGGGAAAGCGTTTACCGTGATCGCGCCAGATAAGCCCCAGATCGCAATAGAGTCACAATCGTAAGTCAAACGGTCGCGGTGATATTGCGTTTAAATTTCGACAGTTTTACCGGCGCGGGGATTTCGTGGCGGGACAAGCGCGCCGGAAGTCCGCGCGAAATCCGCGCGATTTAAAGGAAAATAGAACGCGCCGCATTTTTATCGGGGAGTTAACTCCACCTCGCCACCTCGGTTTTATCGCGTCACCTTTTATTGCCGCCGTATTCGAAGTCACTCGATTTTACGCCTCACGCTGTTATAAAGAACGACTCTTTGTTCGCTGTGAGTTCGCGACGAGAACAAACATCTTGCAACAATTGCGAGATATTTCTTCGCTGACGAAATAACATTACAATTTGACGCGCGAGAATTCGAGTAAGAATTTGACGTTGACACTTCGATATAATGTTATCATGTTATGACTTGGGCTCTTCTTTTTTTCATGACATTGATAAATATGTCAATTTTGCGAAAGTTTCCGCTGAAAATTTTTGGAACGGTTGTCGTATTATGTCGCTGGAATAAAAAATATATGAGTTTTTTTACGTATATCTACGAATTTTAACTTGTTTTAATAATAATACATTTAAAATTGATGCAACACGGATTGCACTGGACATGTTTCAAGCTGATACGCGTATTATTATTGCTAAAAATATCATTCGTGAAGTTAAAATCGATCGATTAGTTATGCATTTTTAGTATTCGTATCATATAATTCGTATCATATAATAAATTCTACAGAGAAAATGCGCATGTATATCTCATATTCTCCTTCTGGAGAACGATCGGCAAGTTGCCGCGGCGCGCAAAGTTACATCGCGAAAGAAAAATACCAAACGCTTAACTGCGTTATACACCCAACGTGCGTCCCGTGGAATACCCTTCCGCTTTCAACTTCGTTCCTTCGACAAGTTCCTGCGAGTTGCACCTCTGGGATCTTTGACGATCTTTCGCGGAACTTGTTACGTACAGTGGAACTCCATTTATCCGGAGAAATGCACGCTTGATAGTTAATACATCGATTCATTGCTAAATTGTTACTCCAATTGCTATATTATTACACATATCACGTTTAATAGATTTATTTAGCTTCAAGCGAATATCATATGAGCATAATGCGTATAGAGATGCATTAAACGAAATAATTTTAGTAAATTACATGTAACTAGCATATGATATTGTTGTCATATGATATACTATCGTGTTATCGATATATTGTCGATATGAATACCGTTAAACATGTGGAAAATATTTGCAGCTTGCGTCTAAATAAAACGGATAAATACTCAAATTTCTAAACAAAAACTTCAGACCGATAAATGGAGTTCTAGTTTACGTCTTATTTAAAATCGGAGCTAAAAATATACTGTTCTGTACAATTTAAAAAAAGATTACTATAAATTCTATTCTATTAATATAATCTCTGCGATGGAAAATCTGATATAGCATCACTTTTAAACACCATTTATATCCCACCGCTGTTTATTTGCGACTGTTATCGGATTATCCAGAGAAAGTGGCGGGCAAGAGCTAAATCCGCTTCGTCGTCTCAAGAAACGCTAATAAAACGTGCTCGACCGGCTCGCGAAAGTGTTCCAGCCGTCTTTTCAAACCCAAGTGGAAAATTGAAATCCTCCCTCGACGCGCTCCCGCGCAAAAGTAACGGCGCTAATTCGGATAAAAGTCTTGCAAGCGGCTTTCACAATTTTCTTAAACGCACTAAAGTGAAAATCATAGATAGAAAATTTTATTTGTAATGCTCAAATATTCCTACAGTCTTATTCTCGCTCGATCAATCATTTCTTATATTATATAGGATGTTACTCAAATACTGTCCAATATTTTTCTGAAACGAGATACAAAAAATTGAGATTTTTGAGATCATATGAATTTTTCATGAAATGATCTCAAGAATCAACTTCTGAAATATTGGACAGTCACTCAAGAAACTTGTATACAACATTTTTATAAAAGTGAGCGCAATCTTTTCTCGTTCAAACAATTCAAGAATGACATATACTTATCGACTTACATCTGTAACCCATCGGGCTTGGATACAATTTTGGCTGAATTTTTTTTATCGCGAGTGCCTGACTGGCCTCTCTAATCCTGGAAGCTGTATCTCTCTTATCGTCATGTTGCGCGTATGATTTAGGAAGCTCGTCGGGAGCTCGATGAAAGTGTAGTGGGAAGAAGATCGTCCGACAGCGATGAAAAACGCCGTCTCTCGACGAAACTTGAAACGATGAAAAATCGTCGTCTCTCCGGCCCAGAGAATTCGCGAACTCGCGTTAGCCAGACGAGTCGGCGAAACATATCCCCGTCGTTTCCCATCGATGCGATGTATCTTCGTTCGCGAGCACTCTCGAAAAACGCCCCGCGACCTCCGGTGCTTATACCGAAGTCCATACTGATGCCTGGATGTGATACCCTGCGCCGAAGATGATCCACGAAAAACAAGGATGAGAAAAATCGCGGTGTCATTTATTACGGAATTTTTGGAGCGACGATAAATTTATCTTAAATTTGATCCACCGTGCTTAACGTCGAATCCGACAAGGTTGGATTTATGTTAGTTGAGAACAATTTATTTCCTTGATCTTGAACATTTGGTATTTCAAAGCAAACAACGGCCTCGATTTAACGTCAAATAAATTGTCGAGTTTTGATCGCAAGTGCATATCCGAAACATCTGTCAATTTTCTTTTAAACTGTGACGTTATTCTTAAAACTGTGATGTTACATAAATCTCTTACAATCTCAGTTATATTCTTGTATCTGAAAATTTTGTTCCTTTCTGCATTAAATATGTTATGATAAATAAATATGATAAGAAAGTCTATATTCTTATCCATCTGTATTTATTTTTCTTATTACTTTAACTTCCCAAAATCTCTTTATACATATTTGGAAACACACAAATAAAATTATACGCTTTCTTTCGATTAATACTAAATCGTTTGTTTCCTAACAATAATGCCTAGAAATAAAAAAAAAGATGGAAAATTCAATTCCTTGTGTTCAATTCTTTATGAATTCACTCACGAACGCGATTTTGATGTGCATAGAAATTCACGTGAGTGACGAGCTACAAAGCTCCGAGGGAGCGCAGCCGACTGCTACTACCACGAAGTATTGTTTCTTCCTTTATGCATCAGGCAATCCCTAAACTGACACACATAACTGTCTCTATTCATCTACGAATTTTGTGTTATCCTGGAATATAGACATTTTATTTTCATGATATCAAACTCGCATGACGCAATGATACGTCTTTTTGAAAAAATTACAAGGCGGTGTGTATTCACAAAAACGTACACACACACACGCACACGCACACGCACACGCACACGCACACGCACACGCACATACACACACACACACACACACACACACACACAAATGCAAATTTATATTTATATGAAACTCAGTTAATTTTAAAAACTCTATAATGTTTTTTTTATTAAAAATTTTAAAAACTCCGTCTGTAATATTTTTTATGGTTAAATATTTTTTTTTTAATATATAAAGCTTGCAGATTTTTTTAAAAGTTTTTTCTCGACAAAATTCATCGCTGATCACGACGTGACATTCGGAAAGACCATTTTTCACGGAAATATCGTTCCGATCTTCAAGCGAATGTGAAAGACGCTCGACAGACGTTGAACATGTTATTCCGAATGATTCGGAATAAAATTCTACAAGAAGGAGAAAGAGAGGAATTGTGATATCTCGTATATATCAGAAGCGAACGGAATGATCGACAAGTCTCGATAGCACGTTTAGCGCGTTCTCAAATAGAGATCGCCGCGATTCGACGTGACTTGCGAAATTTCGGGGAACGAAATAACTCGTCGTTATCCCAATGATGGAAATCGATTATGACGGACGATCCATCCGACCTGGAACATTTTGTATATTTTGACGCTTATGGAAAATCTTGGACAGGGCACTTATGAAGGATGACGGAACGCGCAGACAGAAAGCGAGATCGATTAGTCGCGGCTTTGTCTCGGCTCTCTTCTCCACGAAGGGAAACGCCGATAAACGTCATTTAAACGCACTCGCGCGGTACATCGATCTCTTTTAACTGCGAACCATTTAATGATGAGGTAGACGTTACTTTTTGCTAGTTCAAGCGAACGAGCGTTAACGGTTGCCGATAGACTTTTCTTACAAGAATTCCGTGATTTTCAGGGAACACAAGTCCGCTTTTTAACGTTTCATTTTTCAGATTTCTCATTTCTAAAGAGGGGTAAATTATATTCCGATAGAACATAATAACGAAAAAAAAAATCGCTGTTTAAATATATGTAAAAAAAATATGCTCGTTTACATATTTACACGGATACGCGAAAAAAATATCATTTATATAAATAAAAGTGATATGATAAAATTTTTACGAAACGCGAAACGTCAACATGTTCTCAATGGAAAAATTCAACGAGAGCTAGGTATAGAAAAACTTTTTATATGTATTTGCATTTTTGGATTGCAAAAAATTCGCTGAAATTATAAAATATTTTTTTCATTTTAATGCATTGGTAAGCGTCTCTCTTTTAGAGACAGAATCGGATCCGAGTTGAATAAAGCAACTTCGCTCAACTGTGTATTTTCAGCCCTCAAACACGCGCGCTTATCGCTTTCAGACAGTCTTACAGAAGACTCAATCGAGGGTCCGATGTTCGAAGTAATATTTCTTCGACATACAACTCGAGCGTTTCTCGCGCTTTTGAAATTTTGACGTTATTTTTCCGCGTGCCCGTAAGTTCAGGTCGGAGCGAAAGTCGACGGTGGCAACGCGATAAAGGCCGGCGCGAGAAATTTAATGGAATACGCGGATGTCGGAGGGTTGGATAGCACGCGGAAAGACGCGGACCCGTGGAATAATCTCGGAAATATTTTTCCGTCAAGAGCTCCAATTTGCCCCGAGACTCGCGCCTGACTCTCGGCGAAAAGGAGTTTTTAATTAAAATCATCTTCGCCGTATGTGCGCTTGCCTGTTACACCTGTTACACGTACACAAATATCTATTATACATTGCGGTAAAGTCGCCGTGGGTCGCAAAATTTACTCCATCTCGGAATTTGGCTTAAAACACGTCGCTCGTCCGAAAAACACGTCGACGTCGCATGGCTTTTGTTTGGACTCGCGCGCTCGATTTATGACGTAAGGACGTTACGGGGGTAACTGCAAATTAGATTCTCGGAGTCGCTTTTACGCCGAGTCGCCGCTCTGCATTTAACGTCGATAACGTATACAAATCTTCGCGAAATTGCTCGCCATGTCTATTCGGCGGAATGTAACGGATAATAATGTAATTTTCTCGCGCGATATTATGCGGCGATAATCTGCAATAACATGCAAGACGCGGTTCTATTAACCCACAGCTTGCCTCCTCCGCGATTTCTATCGATGCCGCGTTTATCATGTTTCGCGCGAGTTAATTTGCTCGCGCTAAAATAAATAAATGTTTTCAATTTCTTTTTAAATAATGACTAGATCAATCATTGAATGAATTTAATCCATAAATTGCATTTATTTTTCGAACATTTAGAATCCAGAGAGCAACGTTTATTTTCGTCATTCATGAAAATGATAAAAATCTAGAGTAAATGTTTATTTAGAATACAACTATAAAAATAAACGTACTTGAAAAACAATAAGTTTCTACGAATAAAGACACAAGTACACATCACAAGTTAGACTTATCATACAGTCGCAATAAATTAAAAATGATTGAAGTAATTTGAATTCTCGTTTCTTTCGTCACCCTATGATTGACGATATTATTTTCAGTTCGATCATGATAAACATGGTATCGGAATAATGACGACAGCCACTTTTTCCAATGACAAAATTAATAATCATCATCTTTCTGTATTAGTCTTCGGAAAAAATTAGGATGCTACATTCATCGCTCAATGTTACGATTATCTCAACAGAACCCAAGTCTATTGGATGCAAGCATTCCGAAAGCAGTTTTGACGATCGAGCAAGAACGGGCAATTAACGTAGAACTGAGCGCAAATTATTTATCACGTTCGGATTCGAATACGCACGCACCGAGGATCCGATTTGAGGTGCGGAAAAGATGAACGGCCGATGGGGCAGGTGGCGGCGGAACTTTTATTCCCGTCGCGGTCTTAAGAAATCTTTCCAAGATCTTTAGAATACAGTTGGGAGCATCCGTGTCGGTTCGCATCTGCGAGAAATGGCTCGACTTCCTTCCTCCCGCCGCTACCGGCTGGATCATCGTGTCGCGCGACACACAATATAATAAATCATGGGACGCATGCTGCTTTAAATATAATTAATGATCCACAGACATATAGCAATGTAAGATCTGTATGACAAATTAATATTTAATTCCAGTTACAATCCGTCTTGCACTTCCAGTCTTATTACAATACTTGAGATAGCCATTTCCCCTTCTCTTCTCTCTCTCTTTCTTTTTCTCCCTTTCTCTCCCATATCATAATAGAAAAACTCTGTTACGAAAAACCTTTAAATTATTAATTAATTTAAATAAAAAATATATTTAATGTGCCAACATTGAACAGTTAAATGGAAAATAATATGTCTACATAGTTTATGAGAAATATTAATGAAAAAATAAATATTAAATGAAGTTGCAAATATAGATTCAGAATATATAATACATATCTAAATTATTATATATTTTGACTCTATTTACAACTTCATTTAAAATATTGCTTCACTAATTTGATATTTATTTATATTATATATATATATAGTCACAAACAATATTTTATATAAGCCAATAAATATAAATTTCAGAACTTTATAAAAAAGAGAATCAAATACATAATTAAAAAGATAAATTAAATTAATCAAAAAATATTTTATATGAGACAAATATAAATTTCAGAACATTATGCACATAAATTTTATTTAAAAAAATGATATTTGAGGTTCATTCCCAAGTAATTCCGCAAATTATTCAGGCGAATTTCGTACAGCTTCGGGCAAGCTCTGACGGTAATTACGCGAAATATCGAGCTTTTCGCCTGGATAAGCGTACGGTCCGTCGAACTTTCCGAGTTGCTCTCGTCCGGGAAGAACTAAAACTCGCGGGACGATATCTAATGGTCGGCCAGAGTGCCGACGAATGCATCCCATTTCTTCGTTGCCGGGCCAAGAATGGCGATAGGAGAAGTTGCGCGATTTCTACGACATTGCGGCGCGCCGGAGGGAAAGCTGTTGACGTAATCGAGGAGATCCAGCAGCTTCCGACCGAAGTTTCCGCCGCAAAGTTCGCCAACGAAATATTCCCGCTCGTTCCCTTTAATTTCCATAACTCATTTACCGGCCGTTCAAGAAGAAGAAGATCCGAGGAAGTTCGGGGATACCTTTCGTTTTAGGTCGTGCGAATATTCTCGTCCTCGAGAAGTTTCTCTTCGTCAAAAAGATAATCAGGAGGGACAAGTTGTTCGGTCGTTTGCGGAATTCGCTTCAAGGCCGCGAACATCTAATACGTCTTCTTCTTTGTACGCGTTCGGAAAAAGAGAGAAGAATTGCAAGGAGATCATTTTTCTCCTAAAATCTTTCCTCTTTAAAGAAGTATCACTCTTACTTCCAAACTTCGCCTTCTTTTCTTCTTTCCCGGAAAATTTTCTTTCAAAATTTAATTAAAAGCTATCACCGAAGTTTTTAAGTTTGAAATTCTCAGTGAACTTTATCGCGAATTTTTGTGCGACACGAGAGGCGCAATTATTATTTCAAACGTAATGTTGCGTCAGCACGACATCTTGAATATTTTATTTAGTCAGATTACTCTACTAGAACATACGATGCAGGAATATGTATAGAGCTTGTATTCATTTATACGTAAAAATATCTATGCGTCAAGACTGGTCACTCGGTCCATCTCGACCGTAAAACATTGTATTGTGATGGTAATTATGATGATAATAGCAAATGTGATTAAGTTGATAACGAAATGTCGCGCATAATTATTAACATTACTGCGTTTAATGTCATTCTACGTGAAATTATTGAATTTTCATGCTGAACTATTGGTGCGCATGATAGACACATGAAGATCGATTTATATGACATCAACATTTCGCGATGGCTGAATTTTCCCGGATGATTAGCAGCGCGTAACTTTGCATATTCGTGTATTCTGCATAAATATAATTATTGCTCACAAATAAATTCATTCTAATGCAAAAAATATAAGAACGTCAAAAAAATAGAAAGATGTCCCATAAACGAAAGAAATGGCGAGAGATTACTAGAGAAATAGCAAAATTATATTATAAAAAAATGTTTAAAAAAGTAATAAATTATTCTTCTATTTATTTAATATTTTTTTATTATGATAATATCGATAATTTAACGTAAAAACATATTTTAATTGAATTCTTTAAAAAAATATATTTCTTCGAAGAATTTAATTTAGTTCAAAAATACTTTTCTGCCATTTCCTCACTATTATTAATATATAAATATATTATAATATATATATAAATATATAATATAATGATATAATGATATGATGAATATAATGATTATATAACATATACAATTTTCACAAAAAAAATGTAGAAATCATGCACGTCAAAACGAGTTACCTGATAGCGTTGAATATCTCGTGGAAGCCGGTGCCTTGATGACTGGCGACGTCGCACGTGGGTAGGGGATGCAACAAGGGCAGCCGGTGACAGAGTACGCTGTCACTGTTTCTCTTGCTGCTTCCGTTGCTATCTCGATCCCGATCATTTTGGGGCAGAGGCCCATTGCCGGTATTGGGTGCTGGACCCAAGCCCAAGCCCAGCGGAAGACGTGGTAGAGTTGCGGGTCGTGTCAGGCTGCCGTAAGCCGTTAGCGCGCCCCTGGGTAAGGATGAATAGCAGCGATTCAGGGGTAGGGTGCCGAGGGTGCTGGAGGCGCAGCCGCTGCTGCCGGAGCCGGAACCTGAACCTGTCATGAAATCATGTTAGAATGAGAAAAAAAAGTACAAGTACAATATGTAGCGAAAATTAAATTATATTACTTAAACTATTTCCGAAAGAGATGCAAAATGCGAAAGATAAAAGAAAATCTTTGCAATATTTGTCGCATATTCATTCGAATCAAATATTAAATATTAAAATGTCGCATGCAGCGCGACGACCACGTTCTTCTCGTGCGTACTGATTTAAAGAAAAAGTTAAATGAGTCCGAAACATCTTTGTGGCGCGGGGGATATACAAATTTAAAACCAGGAGAGGGTAGCATGAAATTGAAAAAGCGGAAGACGGGGCTTATGGAGGGTGATCTGTTCTTCTCGTACGAGCGAGCTACGTGATGACGATACGTAACTTTTTATGAGGTAGATGCCCCACACAATTTCCACTTGTCTTATCGATAGTAATCTTTACCGAAGCGGTTATATACGGAATACGAACATAAGCGATGGTTGCCGTCACGAGTAAATTTGTTTAGAAAGTTTTTTTTATAGACGCAAATACACTTCTCGGCCACGGATGAAATTGAGTAATTTCGCGAGCGCGCAGTATCGTCGTAGAATCCCGCGGTTTCTTTATTTAAAATAAAAAAGTCAGTTTTATACAATATTTTTATTTTCACATTTTCACGCTAAAATATATTTATTCTGATTGGCTCATGTATGCAATAACCTCTCTAAATAGAAATATTTTATTATATTGAGTAGTTATTTTTAATTATTATATTTAACAATTAAGTTATTATATAATAATTAGAAATTTACTTTAGCACTTTGTTCTTTTTTATAATTCTCTATATATGTGATTATTTCATAAATGAAAAATTTTGTACATTAAACAATAATCAATAAAAGAAGAAAAAAGAAACGCAAATTATATTAATATTTTTAAACAAGAGTTATCGCAAGTAATTTGACGAGAAAAAAAAGTGAATTTCAGCAAGTTCCAACAGCGAATTCGGATCAAATCCCATAAACTTCTCCGTTTTCCAGTTTCGTAAAGTGGCACCGATTCTTCTCGCCTCCGGTGTCGATTTATCAAATTGGAGCGCAGATTTCGGTTACAGAGCGAATTTTATCAGCGTTAAACTCGTAACCGCGGTAACACGTTGTTCTATAATCGGACGCGTTGTGTAACGCGATCAATCAACGACAAGCCACGTAGGACGAGTTATCCGAGCGGGAATACACTGCCACGTACGATAATCGTGCCATTGCGTCTGGTGCATTGTAACGAGCGTTTCGTAATTACTAATTAAATTAGAGAATGTTTATCAGTATTTCGCTCCGCCATTGCGCCATCCGTAGAATTGCAACCTGAATGCGACTAGCACTGGCGTATATAGAGCTTTAGAACATTAAAATATATTCTTTCTTTAATTTCACAATATATCCTACATTTAATCACATATATCTCTGTTTCTAAAATATTGAAAATATATGTCACACAAAATTACATTTTAATATATTTTGTTATAATACAAACTATACGAACAAAAGCAAAGGCATGACTTTTTATTAAAAGAAAGGATATCAAAAATTTTAAGAAAATAGTTGATAAAATCCTGGAATTCCAATGATGAAAAAATTTTTTTCTTTTTTTTTCTTTCTTCCTTTTTTCTTTTTTTTGGAAAAGTAATTAATACGTTTAAATCTGAACTATTTAAACCAATGCCTCTGCCTCTCTCATTTTGTCCCTCATAACTGACGATGCCGGTAACGTTAACGTTATTCCGGATGTTCAACGAGGGATGCGCTGTACTGGCAAACTCAAATGCGGATTCTACGGTACAAGTTTGAGCGCTAGCTTAAACTCCTTTTTGGACGTGATCTCATCTGGGACGTGTATATTTCGGTCGCGGAAAATTAGATGTACGGGAAAATTCGAGGAAACTGGTACGCGAGATCCATGGTGAATATTAATTCGTGACGTTCGCCGCTTGATTTCGATACTTCATTTCGACGAAAGTCATTTGTCGGGGGGCAATATCCATCCTGGATCGGAGATCTAGCTCGAGTCTCAATTCTTTTTCCTCTCGTTCAATTTTAAAATCTTTATATCCTTAGTATGATATCCTTATATCCTTAGTGTAACATCTCATAATCTGAAGTTTTCGATTCTTAGTTCTTGCGAACTCAATAGGTCCTTGGATCCTTGAATCCTTTTAGAAACTTGACACTCTTGGATCTTTGAGGAGTTCTTGAGTTAAACTTTCGTTTCCTCGAAGCTTCTATGTTTCAAAAACATAAATATGCGGCAGACACTTGCCAAAATATTCTCTTAAGTTCGTCTCATTATTTATTTCAAGCGATTTACCGAAAGAAAATTATAATATATTACAATTATAATAATTTCAGCTTTTGTGACGAATACTTTTCGCAAATTCGATTCGAGGACAACAAACGAGAGCAGAGAGACGATTTAGTCGATTAGATTTCAATATGCGTATCGTTTCCGCTCATTCCAAGCTTTCGTTCGTCTCTGATCACCTTCATGCACGTATACGTGCAAGACGTGTGCCTGGCCCAACCTACCCTGGATTAATTATACCCCGTCTACTCGGTGACGAGAAAGTCGTGTCCATCAGCCATCAGCGAGGATTTCTGTCTTTGCAAACAATATCTCCTCTTTCTGTCTCTCTCTCCGCATAGTTTCCGGAAAATTTCCAAGTTGAGCTGTTATAATAAGTGTTAACTTTTGTTCCGTGAACTTCACCCAAACTACACATTCTCTCGAGCGTCTGCTTAGACACGCGCGATGCAAATGTGTCGTTCTTTCTCTCGTCGTCGTCATCATCGTCGTTGTCGTTGTCGTCGTCGTCGTCGTCGTCGTCGTCGTTGTCAAGTATTAAATTGATGGACACTGCCGGGACACTGTCGGAGTTTCGCGTAATAGGAAGTTACGTCGTAACTGGGACGTAAAATCGCGTTACGTCATCCGATCATTTGGACGATGATTAACCCGACGAGGTAGCGAACTTGCAATTTCATTAATAAATCATCGATGCTCATGACACATGTGGAACTGATTATGATAATGTTAATTAGATTAACGTATTATGATGCCGAAATATGTCGTATTAAAATATTACGCTGTAAATGTATGTAATTTTATTTTATACATTTATAATTTATGAAATTTTTATTTTAAATATTTATTTAAGCGCAAATACATTTTTCGTGTGCTTCTCCTATTATTTAAAAGGATTGTAATTTGTCGACTTGAATAATACCGCTTTTGAAACATCGTTTATGAATATATATCTTAATGCAATATCTCGACGCTAAATAATAATGCGCAAAGCGCAAAAAGTAAATGGAGATGCTCTTCGCGATGAAAAAAATCTCTTTGTGAAAAAGTTTCGGTATGAAAAAAATGTTTGAATTGTGCGTTTGAACATCGACTTATCTTATTATCCGTTGGCGTTATAAAGCCTTTTCATATCAATTTATTTGGACGTTTGATGTAGAAAATAAAAAAGACCTTAAGCTTCTTTTTATTTTAAACATCTCTCGCGCTCTTCTCTTTCGCAAGAATAGGCTGATTACAACTGAAATTTATTTAACCCAAAATAATTTTAATGTGATTATTGCATAATATGTAATTTACGATTGACAATCAAGTTTTCAATATTAATGAACCCGAGACGATTTTGCCTCTTTCTGTCAATCAAATTAATTCATAAATAATTTTACAAAGAGATATGGAGAGAGAGAGAGTGAGAGAAAGAGAGCTAGAAAAAGAATTAAGTGATTAACGAATAAATTAATTTGTAGAAACATTTCAATAAGATTTATTATAAAATTAATTATTTCTACTCGTATGTTTACTGTTTGGATGCTTAATAATATAATTTTAATCATCTGTTTATTATCTTTTTTATATGAAAAAAGAAAGAGATCTCTGATAGAAATCTCCTGCTAAGTCTTATACGTTCAATTAAAATTTGTCTTTCGATGTTTTTGGATAATGTGAAAGAAAGTTTAATAAAGTTAAACTTATTTATTCTCACTCTCCGAGAAACTCGCGAATGCATAATTCGTATTAATTATTATCTCCTTTATGCGCGAAGAAAGGTAGAAATTTCTCACTACGTTGTACTAAACTTACTCGATCACGGGCCTGGAAAGTTTTTATCCTATCGATCAGCACGACTTGCCTGGCTTGTGTCGTGCCAAATTAATTATAACAGAGTCCGATTGGCGGTGGCGACCTAGTTAGGGCGATCGGTAACAAGGAGACGTCCAATCCTTTCGATAGGAAAAGCAATTTCGCGATGCCGATAGCTTATGCTCCCCCTGACATTCAATTTACATTTCATATTCCCTAATACGGCGCAAACGCTTTGATAGTATAAGCGAGAGATAAGTTTGATCGCTGTGCTTTATTACCGTTTCGAGAAATTTTTCTCGCTATTTTTCTTATGTATGTTAAACTCGAAAACTTAACATTGTTACATATAATGAAATTGATAAAAACGTGGAGCAGCGAAAGTGTAAAACGTGTAAAAAAACGTTAAGTATTCATTCCCAAAATGTAAAGAGCTTTTAAGATTATTTTATTTATATTATTCGCCTTAGCACTTTCACAACTTAGCAGTTTGATTTTATAAATTTATATTAATTTATATGATTGTGAGATATGGTTTTCCAAAAGTGCTGCTATTAAATCTTGTTTTTACATTAAATTCTTCGATTTTCACATACAATCCCTTACAATTTTCCATTCCACAGTTCCCGTAAACGCATGACTCCAGTTTTTACGCGATGCGACCGATGGTTTGTTTAAAGCAATCAAGTGAATTTACGATGCTGCTGTTACGCGTATTGCTTACACCAATGGGCCACGGGACAATTCAATGTTATCCGAGGCGTTTTAGCGTGATTGGATGCCGGCGAGAGATTGAACTCGACGATCGAGAAAACGCGCGTTGCAGCGAACGGCGATGCAAAGCGATTTCGAGACTAAGACGGGAGAGCGGAGGAAGGAAGGCAAAACGATTAGAAAGGGATGCCTGACTAAACGTGATCCTTCGGGCGTAACGTTACTCTCTTTTGAGAACGACCGGGACCGATCGAGCGAACCGCAAGTATTTCAGGAATCCTAAATTCGGAATGAGAAATCCGAGAGATTACACTATAATCGCCTTTCACATTTCTGAGAAATTAAGAAAGGTCTGACTTTCATTAAAAGAAACTTACAACTTTTGTGTGTGGGGGGGGGGGGGGGGNAATTGTGGAATGGAAAATTGTAAGAGATTGTACGTGAAAACCAAGGAATTTAATCTAAAAACAAGATTTCATATATATGTATATATATATAAAATATTATAAAATATATATATATAATATACAAAATATATATATAATATTAAAATATTATATATATATATATATATATCTTATAATATATCAAATGCGAACATTAATTTCAAATAAAAAATAAGAATAAAATTTTTACCAATTTTTACTTTTGTAAAGCAACTAGTATCAATCGAGCTTTTGCAACGCAAGAACTTTATTAATTAATCCCCCAATATTTCAATCGCCTTTAAGATAATTATAAAGTAATTATAATGTCAATAAATATAAAGTATCCTAATGAATACCCATATTCTAATGAATATGTAGACGTGCACCGCGGTCCATGTGTTTTAATTAAGTTGATAAGCAAACTCGAGCGCACTCTCAATTCTGAGCTAACATAATAATCATTAATTGCGCAGACCTTACACATGGCTTGAAAGTTGTAATGGCGCTTTTATTTGGAGCCATTTACGCGACCATGGCACCATTAGAAAAACTTTGAGATTAACTGCGATTGTAATTCTAAACGATGTATTATCCCCCTTAAAGCAGATAAAAACGTACAAAATGCTCAAATAGAATGATCATTAAATCGTTTCATAAATCAACTTTTTTTTAATTGCAAAGAGAAATTAAAACAGATAATAGGGCCGCAAACGAATTTAAACGAATATAAAATGAAGTTAACAAAATATGTGCGATTCGACACCTTAATATTTTAACAAAATTATAAAAAAATCAACATATCATTTTATTAATTGAACGTTTAATTAATAAAACGCGAACTTTTGATTAATAAAATGCCTTTTTAATCAAATCGGTCTTTTTTCGCCACACATTTATATGAGAATGCAGCACTTGTTAGGTAGTACTTGTCCTTTTAAGGGAGAAATAAAAATGAGCTTGTTTTTTTATTCATTTACTGCAAGATGTAATCTCCGATTACACAGAACTTTCTGTTTATTATTTTACGAGGACCTTTTAGCCAAAGAAAACATAACCGGGAGGATAGACATTGCGGAAAGTAATTCCTTCGGGAATCTGCGAGCAATCTTACGACACGGTGTAAAAATCGCAAGTTTCCTTAGTCACTCTAAGTCCGATCGATTGGCAATTTCGCGGGAAAAGAGGGTGCAACGAGCTGCTCTTATTTCATTCGACGAGCCGAACGATTTTTGTTCGGTTTTATAAACGGATTAGCTTCTCCCGAAGTGTGCACCATCGATGCTTATAATTGCTTCTCTTTCAAAGCTGTGAATGAACCACGGAGAGAAGATAAATTTTTTATCTGCGTGCGCAGCCGCGTGTGTAGATATTTATAAGAGCCATTCCACGATCATTAATATTTTATCAGAGTATTTTGAAGCTCAATTAGATCTAGAAATTTTAATGTCAAGACTGCGATAATTTTCGATTACAAGCGATCAAAATTGATCAATGATATCGCGTGAAGTTCGCATTATATTACCGTTTCGGTAAT
Source organism: Cephalotes varians (assembly GCA_037157785.1). NCBI lineage: Eukaryota > Metazoa > Arthropoda > Insecta > Hymenoptera > Formicidae > Cephalotes > Cephalotes varians. Next base: position 52,989 of record JANQDE010000029.1, read on the forward strand.
TATGCATACCAATTTGTCATCGAATATCGACATAGTTTATGATATTAGATATTGACAAGTTGATTATTAAAACAATTGTATTTAAAGTTATTTAATCCTTTGTTTTAATGAAAATTTGAATAATTGATGTATTCTATTCTTTAAAGAAATTAATAAATTATAATATTAAACACGCTTTTTGTGAAGAATAAAGTTTATTTTTGTTGTGATCGAAAAATGAGGCTTATATAATTCATTGTCAGTTCCTTTTTTCAAAAATTTTCACGTTTAGACAATAATGAAATTGTTTCTTGATTTCGTTGATTTTGATAAAATGAAATAATCCAATTTTTTGGGGGATCTGGAATTTATCTCGGTTTATTAAGTCACATTAATTCTAAAAATTGTGTATGATGCAATTATAAATTAAATATTTTTTTTTTAGTAAGATAAGCTGAATTTTGTTTAAATCTAAAAAATCATCGTTATATATTTCTATAATATATCACTAATTCTTTGTTTTTATTTTATGTATCAATTTTGATTTTGTCTCATTATCATTGACTATCAGTCATTGTTTTAATGTTACAAATTACTACAGCTCCTCTTTCTCTCTCTATTTCTCTCTTTTTCTATGGCGAACAAATCGAGCATTCTCTACATCCGCAACTTAAAGTTTCAGAAGGACTAAAGTTCATTTTAACATGGTCGCAACTTTTGCTCGCGCGGATTTGTCGGCGCGATTCGCACGCTTCTGTTTCGTGAGTTTCTAATTCCGGAGTCGGGTTAATGGCGGGCGTACATCTGCAACAATGTTACTTTTGTCGCGGTCGTATCGATGTGACTGCGTCGACGCAGTTTTCCCAGCGACATGTCGCCGTTGTCGCTCTTTCATGAGTTGCCGCGGTCGGACCGCTGACAACAATTCAACCATTATGGGACGTAACCCGGACAGAGCCGCGAAATTACTATCGTGTAAATCTATGGAGAGTTCGCTGATTTTCTATTAGCACTCTTCGAAAAAAACCAAAAAAATGTTTTATCTCGAACTTGGAGAACGTTCAAAAATATTATTAAACAACATAAATTCAATAAGATCGTGCAAGTGAATATACAACACAATTAAATCATTGGCCTCTCTTTGTTTAAAATATTATTAGTTTTATAAAAAAGTTTCTGAATGTATATTAAATTATGAGCGTATGAAGTTAAACAATTTTGTTATAAATAAAAATTTTTCTTAATTTACTCATGTGTGTTTCACATATGTGTTATATCAATTTATAAACTTCATCATAAAAGAAAAATCATAGTACCCGCATCTAGAATGATTCTTTTGTCTTTTCTAAGTAGATTATAATTTAATTTTAGATTTAAAAAAATAGTTAATGATCCCGAATCAGCATGAAAAAAAAAATATTTCAATTCACAAGAGATTTAATTGCAAAATGTAAATTTGCCTGAGTAGTAATAAAATACGAAATGTGATTGATATATCGTGGGAAATTCGAACGTCAAAAGACAATAAGGACTACATGTTCATGCTTCGCATTCATGATCAGCAAAGCTTACAACTCGATGCGATTAATCGCAAAATATGCGTGCACGCTTTCGATATACGTACATACGTGATGTAAATTGAGTCTAGAGAGTTGAAATTTTTAATTAAAAAAATAACCGCTAAAACTTTCTACTTGTAACTACAACTTTTATTTCACTATTTTATTTTTAATGTTACTTCCGAATAAAATCTCTGCAAAGCATAAAGAATAACGATTGTCTATAATATAATTATCATTCATTGAAAATAAATACAATTGAAAAATATTCTTTAATGTTTATTTTATCTTTTTTGGCAGGAACTTTAAGATAAAGACAGAAAATAAAAGGCAATTAAATATTTTTCAATTAAGACCCTAAGTAGCTACAAATACTTTCAGAGAATCAAAGAAAACTATTAATGATTGATAAACTCATTCTCAATAAAAATAATTATTGAGAGAAAGATCATTTTATATAATAAATACGATCATGAATTCGTAATTTCTCAAATATATCAAATGTTTTATCGACTATTTATTCAAAAATAATCACAAATCTAATTCCGATTATAACATACTAATATCTAATTTTCGTAAAGTAAATCTTGTGGAATCGCGTCGACGAATCGAGGGTAATAATGGCAAGGTTTTACCCATACTGATGCCAGAGCTGGACGGATCCTCATTCTTGGCACCCCAGCTGCCAGCCAGGTTGAGTGCCAACAGCGGCCTTTCCTTCAGCAACTCGGCGACCGATGCCAGGCCCTCGCATCCGCATCCTAAATGGGGCAAGTGCAACGCCTGCACTTGAATGCAGTCGCGAAGTGCCTCGCAGACCCGGGACACTTGCTCGCCGGACAGATTCATGTCGAGCACCAGACGCGACAGACTGCCGGAGGCGTGACTCAGGCCGCGACAAAGAGCGTTCACCACGCACTCCAGTCTGAAATCAATCGCGTTAATGACGGCGTTAATGGGACACTTAGGCATGCTCCCGCGTTTTCATCAAACACACTATGACGTATTAAAATAATTCTCAACAAACACGAATAAACAATTGAAAGAAGAAAAAAACAAGTTCAAATTAAACCAATTAAAATAAAGTGAAACATTGGATATTTATATGTTTTAAAGGCAGAAATATTAAGAACTAATGTGAAAATTCTTTTTTATAAGGCTCGGCGAATTGATAATTTTGTTGTTAATTATATATTTTCTGAACTCAAAAATGTATATGTAAAAAGCTAATGTCGAGAAAAATCACTTTTCGTGAGATTCAGCGAATCAATCAATTTTGTCGTTAAACACACATAGATGTATGGCAGATTAATTGTTCGTAAACTACAAACGTTTTTGGCGCGAACTTTGCATATGGATTATGCATGTGGTATCAGTTTATTCGGGAAGTGTGGTTAATATTGCAGCTGCTATGCACATTCGGATTTGAATTATGCTAAATGAAACGCGAGCGAAGGGAATTTCCGGTGTTACGTTCGCGTTATGTTCTGGCATAGTCGGAAAAACTGCAAGCGGATCTGACGCGAGGAAAAGGGAAAAGGGGGATGCATTTTTGGGAAGCTCGGCTTTTGGAGCCGCGCGCGTAAGATGCACCAGCGGATGCAACCGATGTAAATTCGGTCGGTGGCGAGTTAGAGGCGCGGAAGTTCGGCGGGCTACTCGGCGAATATATTTATGCATATGTAATGTGCATTTCACGCTGTCTATCCGCGGCGTTTATTCCTCCAGCGTATCTGGCGTGCGCGCAGATACGCATTATGCAAAGTCCCGGCGCTCCTCCTCTAGGGAACGTTAGGGCGAAAGCCTGGATTTTCTCGCGCGTGGTTTGCCAACAACGGGAAAGCGCGGGAGAGGATGCTTGCGTTGCACATCCCGATTACTCTCGGTACTCGAAAATTGGCCCAAGTCAGTAGCGTAAGTTCTAACTAGCGTTTAGAACTTCCCTCTCTTCCGCGAAGATCTATAATGGGAGGTAAGGAAGATGAGAAGACGATTCCCTCATACCTTCCTATCACTCATTGTCAGATAATGTGTTATTATGCTTTTCATGTCTTCGCATGGTCTAATATTAATATAAATTAGTAACAATAACAAATTCCATGAATGTGGATAAACATTCTATAATAAAAAATGAATGTAGACACTTAATCAAATAATATAATATAAAATTATAAACAAATTGATATTCTTTTCTTTCCATTCTCTTTTTTCTCCATTTTTTCAATCTTTTTCTCTTTCTTCTATATGTTTTCTTTTATTTGATTCTTTTACTATCCGTTTACTATTCTTTTTATTCGTTTTTCTCCGCCAAACATTCTCTCTTCACTTTTTTATATTTATCTGTTTCTTCGCTTCTTTTTCTTTTTTGCCTTTCTAGCGTATCATGTTTCTGCGACCGAAGCTTTCGCGCGGAATTGGCTGTTTCGTATGCGAGACGTGCGATCGAAGCGCGCAAGCAGCAGAAAGCGTGGAAGCGACTAACAATAAGTGTAGTTGCGGAAACGGTAGGCAGCAGTTCTCGTAACGTGGATCGTAATATTAATCGAGTATTCGCTCTGCCTTTCGACATCGTCGGAGAGTACGCGGGAAGAATTCGTACTTAGAAGGCGCATCACAGCAAACGTGATAATCTGCTGCATCTCACGCAGCAGAAAAGGAAGAGGAGAGAAGAAAGGGAGAACTTCCACAGTGCAATTTGGCCTCTTTGCATGATAACTAGCGTCAAACACGCGATAAAATATCGCGATTTCAGAAATTTCACTCCGTCTCTCGTTTGATTGCCTGAACAAAACAGGCTAGAAGATTCTTTAATTTAAAAATTTTTCAACAAAGATATAGAGTTAAAGAAAAAGATTTCGGATAACATTAAAAAAAATAGCTGTAAGTAAGATCATATGATATAAATACAAGTATTTTCCAAACTAATCTTAAAAGAGAAAGAATAAATTGTATCTTTATTGTCATTTTATTACTGTTAGATTAGTTATTTTTTATTATTTCTATTGAAAATCTTCTATAATCATTCGGGAAAAATTATAGATTAATAAAAAAATATAAATAGCAAACAAAAATTTGCAAACGTTAAACGGTATATTATAAAATAAAGTAAGATACAGACGATGACATTGATTTTGATAAAATCACGTGTTCGATTATGGTTTTTATTTTATAGATAGCTTTAGTAAATCATATCAGGAAAGAATGAACTCTCTTCAGGAATATTCGAGGCGACAATGGCTCGATCGATTCCCGTCCGAATAGAAAAGATAGACAGTAATATCGACTCTCACAGCACGAGAACAAAAGTGACGGCCCACGTTACGGAAAGGCGATAGAATGAAGCGTAAAGGATTTGGTGGTGTAGAGATGAAGTTGAAACAAGAAGAACGTTTCGACGTGAAACAATGAGCTGGCGGTCGCATCGTCGAGAGAGGAGTTTCTCCGAGGCAAATGGTAGGGTGTTCGTCCCTTTTATTCTTCCGTTTCGCAGTTGCATCGTAGAAAAGATACTCTCGTGGAGCTTGAAGAGACTTCGCGAGAAGGGCTATATATTCGCGTTGGGGAGGGAAGACCGATGACGAAAAGCAGAGCGTACGAAAGCTCAGATTGCGAGCGTAATCGCATTTAAAGCAGAATACAATACGGAGAAAAAGATGTTTCGGAAAATTCCTTGTTGCAAATATTCGAAGAAATATGATTCTACTCTCGTTTAATTTGTTAAACACGAATCTAATTGTAACTTGTTTGCAAACGGTTTTGGATTGAAGCATTCATTAAAAACCGTTAGTTCGGCAAATCTGGTTTGATCCAGTAGTTACAAAAAAAATCTGTTTGTATTTTTGCATAAAAAAAACAATTTTGCATGTAAAGAAAGTGCCGAGTAAAGAATAAAACCGTAATATATATAACGGTGGAGAGAAAGTCTCGGCGGAGAAAAGCTCGGGGCAATGGGATAAAACCAAAGAGATTGGGGTCGTGAGATTCAATAAGAGAGCGCGAAAGGGTAAAAAAGGGAGAGATGGTGAGTCCGAGTTGCGAGTTAAAGCTCGCGGCATGTCTCGTTTTCTTTAATTTTCCATCGTGACTCTTTTTCTCTCTTTTTCCACTGAGCTTTCTTTCGAGAATTTGCAGTTACCCGCACTCTTTGCAGAGAGTGCACTCTCGTTGTTATGTACCGTTCGCATTCGTAATAGTCTCCTTTGCCCTTCAAAAAACGGGAATTCGCGCTCGGAATATATAATTCAAGAAAAGCGATATGTTGTCTGGAGGAAAAATTTCTCGATAAAGATAAAGAGGTGCCTCTTGACCTCAAAGTTGAACGAGATTGAATTTTTAAGCGCGAAGAAGGCGAGATAGTTTCACGTTCGCAAAATTGGAATCATCGGGAGATGGCTGCTACTGGATCTCATTTCGCGAAATGGCATTATTTATAATATTTATGTGTGTAAAACATGAAAATAGTAAACTAAAAACATTAAAATACGAAACACCAAAATATAATTAAATACGTTTCGCATGTAAAATCGTACAAGACAAAAAAATAATGCACAAAGAAATAAAAAAGAATAATCCAAAAATAAAATTAAGGAAGTAGATCGAGGACAGAGAGTTTAAAGAGAAAGAAGATAAAACGATAATTAATTCCACGGACATATTTAAGTATAAAACATCTTAACTAACATTTCTCAAGATCTAGATGAGTCAAGTGACAATCACGATAACATATTCTAAGGCGACGTTTCGAATTCCATGCATTTGATTTCGAATTCAAGGTTGGCGTAACGGCAAGTTCATTGGCGAGTCGAGTTCACGATCGAAATACTTTCTCCGTCTTCTCGGGGACACGGAGAGACGGAGAGTTAAAGCGTCTCGGCGGAATCGAAAAATATAAAGCTTGAAATAGGTGAGTGACGCTCGAGAGCGCGCATATAAAACGGGAGAGAAATCGATAAAGTTTAAATTAAACCGAGGGAGTGTGAGAAAGAAAATTAAAATCCACCGGGAAGAACATAAACGAAAAGCAGCCTCGAAAAGGTACCTTCAATAGCACTCTTGAATACTGTCTATATGCAATCGCATGCACGTGCATCTGTTTTGCGCGCAGATGCGTAAAATAGTCTTATTACGCTCGGTGAAGTAGCAGGAATATAAACGCGGAAATACGCAAACGAAAAAAAGTTAATATATGGAACTCCGTCCATGTTACCGTCCGTGTGTAAGATAAATCGGTCGTTTAATGTAGGTAGTACATTTATAGAGCATGAAAATTCAGCAGTGTAAATTTTTTATTCTGGAGAGAACCACGAATTATCATTCTTTAATAATAGAAAGAAATTTATACACGACACGCCACAACTATTTTTATTTTAATTTAAAATCTTTTCGATGTAAATTTTATTTAGATTAAAAAGATTGATAATTTATCAATTTTTTTTTCGCGGTATTCTGGCTGTAATTATTACAGTTTCTCATTATGGAGCCGTCGTTGAATTTCTCATGGGTTAAAAACCGCAAATCGAGGTCTTCCTCGGCGGAGAATCGAGCGAATGCATATTCTCGCTAGATAAACACGCCTTTTCCACGTTTGCTGTTTTTTCGTTCCTTTCGGGCAAAGACAAATATTCGCGCGATGAACCTTTTCGTCGCCCTTCGTCGCGCGACAAAACAAATTCTCAATTTTGACGTTTTTGTGGAAATCGCGCGAGCCCGATGGAAACTTTTGAGGGATGGCGGCTTAACGATAAATCCTGATGATTCATACTATCAAATTCATATATTCATATTCACGAGCGTGGCGCAGCGGCGGCCAACATTTTAAAATATTTACGATTATTACAAATATATACAAATGATAAGACAATACTGATTTCGATAAAAACGTTAATTATAGTGTAATGTATTACAAACTTAAGAAAAAACTTTATCTCTATTTTATTTATTCTAAATAAATTTATTTTAACTTCATTATTATTAAAACAAAAAATTCATCTATGATTTTTTCTTTTTTATAATTCACGATATAAATCTCAATATAAACCTAAATCTATGTCCATTTATATAAAGATCAAAACTTTTTCATTAATTTCGTTTTTCTTTACTCCTCTTTCTTCTTTTATTTTTATCCTTCAATGTAGAAATCTAAATATATAGATCTCCGTTCGCTCTTTCGTCTTTTGCACTTCCTTTCGCGGTGCGGAAGAGCAAATATCCTCATTGGCCACTTGTCCTGGTGTGCCATCCTCATATATCGAGCAGACGAGCAGGCTTTCTGTAATAATTCTTCGTCGTCGTCGAAGCTATCGAGCGTCCTCGAGGTGCAATAATGCCGACACATTCGCTTGGTTCTTTATCCTTCGAGCTATTGAGTCGCGCAAGTAGATCGACGCGATAAGTCGTCCCGTAAAAAGATCCGGTACTTTTCAACGCAGAAAATCGTCGTTATGCTCCATTGTTAATTGAAAAGTTCCGTGAAACAATAGCGCGGGAATTTTAGGTAAAAATTCAATTGCGTAAGATAAAAGATTAATAATTAAGATTAATAATTAAGTGAAAAGGGGCACAGAAACGGCAATAAAACTAGTAAAAAAAGAAATAATAAAACATAAAAAATTAGGTAAGTATAAAGAGATTAGGATAGATAAGAAATATGAGCTAAGAATATTATATGAGGTTCCCGCTCGCGTATTAGTCTCGGCAACTCAATTATGTAACAGTAAACCTGTCCGGCGCGTTGTATATAGTTTATTCTCCTGAAGCGTGCTTAGCTAGCAATCTTAGAGTTGTTCGAAACTTCTCATCCTCGGGGAGATCGCGACAAGTTAAAAGACGATTTGAAGTTCGCTTCGCCGAGTGGGTATATCTGTGACTCACCTATCATGGGCCGCCTCCTCGAGACAAGTGATGACAAGTTCGAAGTCATTGAGCTTCTTCTTGCCGAGCACGCTCTTCAGGTGTCCGGCCAATCGCTGCGCCTCGTCCGCCGGGAACTCCTGTCCCAGCAGAGACGTGATCCTGACGAGTTTGACGCTCTCGTTGCCGGCGAGCGCGTCGAAGAAATCATCCAGATATCTCGGATCGGATCCACGTTCCACTTGAAACACCACCTCGAGCGCCTCGAGCGTGCAAGCGGGACTCTCGAGGATTCTGGCCCATCCCTCTAGCTCCAGAGGGGACGTATGCACCAGAGGGGCCGCGGGTCGTTCGTTGGGTGCGGGTCCGAATCCGGAGCCCGCGCCAACCAATCGACAGACCGCCGAGATGTTACCGTCGGACGCGCCGGCTGCCTTCAGCAACGAAAATACGGCTCTGGGTGGCACTTCTAGCGGACACAATTGATTCAGAATCAGGTGGGTTTTGGGACCCAACAAGCCAGCCAGATGGCCGATAATGCCCGAGGGTAGGCCCTCTAGTTCGCGGCGCAGAATATTGGCGTATTGCGCCACCGAGGTGAGATAGTACGCCGCCAGAAACTCCGCCACCGCCATATGGATGGGCGTGTAAAGGTCTGGCTTACGTCTCTGACCGAAGGTCAGTCCCCTCGTGAGAAGACCCAGTCGAGTGACCTCAATGCCGCCACCTCGCGCCCTCAGCTCGGCCTCCGTGTAACAACATCTGCCCTCCCTTAGGGCAGCCAGGGACACCTTGCCGAAGTCCTCGAGACGCTTCCTACAATGGCCCGGGATCTCCTCGTTATAGGAAATCGGCGGGTCTAAGCTCCTCTTCACGATGCACTTCACCGCTGCTTGCACGAGGGCGCTTGTTTCGGTCGGCAGACTTCCGGAATCCTGATAAGGAAAATCGTGCTCGTGGATTAAGATATTCCGTATTCCGATCAAGGCATTTTCTAGGGTTCTCTATCTTATATATTCTGGATTTTAAAAATATGTAAACAATTTCTAAAGGATACATAAAGGAAAATAATTTTGCAGTCATAGCAAAACTTTTGCGTATATTTGCGATGTAAAAGCATATTTCGTTATTATAATTAATTATTAATACATAGTATTTATTAGTTTATATTAATATATTAATTATATTAATATATAATTATAAATATTATAGAAAGACTAGAAAATTTTATCGAGAGCTAAAAAAATTTATTAATTAATTTCATTGTAGAAATAAAAAATTCGTGGGTAAAATTTATTTTATTGTTAAAGAAAATACTTTTAGTATACACGGTCTTCAAATAAAATTAATAAAAACTATTTAATATATAATTTGATATTTTATAATCCATAAATAATAATCTAACAAATTTTTTTCAACTAAATCAAATTACTGTCACTACGGTCAAAGCTAGATGTTGGTGTTCAATAATATTTCTATTTTAAATTTTAAACAATGATAATCCAGTACATATTATCTAGTAAATTTTTTTCATTTTCCTAATTATATAATTTGTTAATATTTTTCTTTAAGAGTAGTTTTTAATTGAAATTCTTCGCACTATATCTAGCAGACATCAACATTTGTACGCAAACCTTACCTGGTATAAGCAGCAGAGCATGATCCAACCGAGCGGATGCTGGCCGAGTTGCCTAATGGATTGCGGTTGCACGTTGAGCGCCTCAAGGAATTCGCAGGCCTTCTCGGCGATATCGTTGTGAATGAAATAGGCTACGCAAAGCCGCTCGACGTGCGGCCACTCGAGGCCGGCCAGATGGATTCTGCGTTGGACCAAGGGCGCAAGAGCGGTCGAGTTGCTGGGCGAGCATGTGACCAGGATTCTAGCATCCGGGAAGAGCCGTCCTTCCAGCAGATCCGCCGCGTCGCCGAGCGACGCTCGACCGCCCACGCACTCGTCGTAACCGTCCAGGACGAAGAGCACGCGGTCCTCCATCAGGTGCAAAGTACGCCACACCTGGGCAACCGCGTCGCCCAACGCGGCCGTTCTTGGGAACAATTCTCGCGTGAGATAATTCAGGACGGGACTGCCGCGAAGCTCGCGCAGCGGCACGATGAATGCCAGAGCGGGACCATCGTTCTGAGTCGCCCATTGGTGCAGTAGTCGAAGACAGAGAGTGGTCCGGCCGCTTCCGGGACCACCTTCGACGGCGACGCGTCGCGGCGCCTCGGACACGGTACCATCGCTCAGCTGGAAATTAGAATTCATTTCATGTGAGTAAAAAATAATGTCGAAAATTAAAAAAACAGATTTAATTTTGGTAAAAAGAAAAGATGCCGATCACTAATACTCTCATCAAGATGATTATAATCAAAGTACGATTAATATGAAACTTAGATATTTGTACAAGACATTCAAATTATTTCTGATCCGTTGCTTAAATTCTTACAAATTCTTACAAATTTTCAGGAGACAGCTTATCTAAAATTTTCAGCTTATTTAAAATTTTCAGCAATGAAAATAAACTGGAGCACTTCACGCAGCGGATTAGAAGAAAGTGGACATATAACATCAGTATTTCGTTTTAATTTAAATTTCACATAACAAAACGCGAGAGCAAAAATGTTTCGTGCAGCATTCGTGTAACGGTAAAATTACGAATTAACACTAAACTAAAGCAAACTCGTGACAAGCGTCCACGTGGACCGCAGACGGTTGGCCGACGTAAAGCGGACAAATACGATGAATTACGAATTATTTCCTTGTGTAGCAAAAATTCTTTCGGTAGAATCAGTAGTGCGAAAAAAGGGAAAAAAGTTTAGTCATTTCGTGACCAGTTTCTCGTATACTTCTCGATTTTCTGAATCTCGGTCTCCGGCCAGACCCAATTAGAACCTAAAACCTTCCCCGCAAACCACTAATCCTCTTCGATGGATCAAAAGTCGTCTGGGACTTCGGAACACTTCGGACACCTTATTGCCTGTTACACGTGAGACCGGCATTTGATACTACGTTCCGCAATCTTGTAACCGATAACATCATAGCGAAATATTTCTCCACGAATATCGATATCTTTCTCGAACGCTTCGTCCTCTGTGTTTGCGAAGTTACGGATTTTTCGAGCACTCAAATTTTGACGTTCCGCATTAGGCTCAAGATCAATGTTCTTTTAAAACAAAATTCCGTTCGACTGGACAATAATGCTTCATTATATTATTTGTATATATATTTTTCACATTATCATATTTGTGTATCTATTTCTGTAGCCTAGCAGAAAGCTCTTTGCTCCCGATGATCCACAGCTCGTGAAATATCAGCGCTCTGACAACAAATATCGCGCGGAGTTATCTGTCCACTTGCCACCAATCTAGGACAATCCCTGACAGTGATGTATTCGTGTTATACTCAAATAGGAAGCAAAAGTATTATGCGGCGTTGCAATTACAGCATTATGCAAACGATTAGCGGGAGATTAAACCCGTCCTGTTTTGCGACGCAGGCCAACGCCGAGGGCAACGCCGTTAACCAGCGATTAGGCCGCCGCGCCATTGACGGTGGTGATGAACGATTGGCGATCGATATCGGCAAGCAGCATCTCGATTCCTATAATCGATAATCGTAAACCGTAGTTGCGGAACACGCGACATTTGCCGGTCATTCACTCTGTCAGCAATAATCGATCCGGTCACGCGCGGCGTACACAATCTGTCGGTCGATGGATAACAGCGCGACCATTATACACCATGCGATTGCAACATCCGGTTATTGGAACGCTATGGATGAAAAAAAGTGCGATACGAGTCCATTCATTGTAGGCGCTTCCCGAGCGATTTTGAGCCGATAAAATATTTATTTGATACAACTTTTATCACATAAAGCGCATCTATATCAATACAACTGTATGAACATGTCATCCATATGCCAATGTACATGTAGTCGCATACAGAATATCCAAATATTATCATCAGCTTTCTATCTGATTCAAATTCCTTGATTAAATTTGAATATATTTTTATTCAACAAAAATTTTATCAATTTAATTTAATTTTTTTGCCTTCTTTCTCTTCAATTTCAAATGTTAGTGTTCGATAAAATATTGAAAAACCTGAGGTATATATATATATATATAGAAAAATTGCGATATTAATAGATTAACATATTAACGAACCTTTAATATTTCTTCTTAAGAAACACGAGTTGAACTTCCGCTTCAAACTGACGTTCGATTAAAATTAATTGATTTGAACGTTAACCGACGGGGATTAACAAAACGTCGATAGCATGACGCGGGTTTTTGACGAGATAATGCATAACGTGGATGCATGAAGGATCGTAAGCTCGTTACCGGATAATCCGCCGCAGAATAATTTCTGCGTCATGCGGGATCTACCTATCAATCCTTCGGTTGGGCCGCATTTGTTCTGGTTCCGCTTCCAGCCGCAACCAATCTCGATTGCGGGAAGCGAGAGGGAGACGAGGAGAATATCCCGCGAGAACGACGGACGCGGTGCGCATCGGGAACGATCGCAAGAATACAGGGCGATAAATCCTTCGTTTCCGGGGAGATTAGAAAGTCTACACGGTCGTAAATATTCTTCGATAAACCGGGGCGAGGAGGCATGTTGAAGGCAGACGACATTCGTTATTGTATTACGTGCGGAAGGTAAAAATGGATTATTCAAATACGATTTGACGAAATAGTCAATTTCCCCAAAGCAGTAATGGAAAAGCAATTTTTGATGGACAAGATAGCACCGTGTATTCCTGGAATTTTGTTGTATAAACTGAACTATTTTCGTTTCCTTGACAGCAATTTTAAAAAAAAGAGGAAATGAAATTTAAATTGTAATTATTTTACGTAAATATGTAAATTACATAGAAATTATATATGTATATAATTTCCATGTATATATATATGTATATACATATATAATTTTTAATTAATATATATTTAATACACACATAGTACTATATTAAATTACTATATTGCGTAATTATTATATAACCGTTAACTATTACGATGCAACAATAATACTTATATTAATGCAACATACGTCAGTGCTAATTATTTCTCCTGGCGATCCAATTAGATGCTACGAATTCGTAGAGAGATGAGTTAAAACGATAGCGGGTCCACAAATCTCAGCGAAAGGATCGGATCGCGCCGTTGATATTCATGCGATAGCACGAGAGATATCGCGCTTCATTCCGCCACGGAAAATTTAAGGAGACAGTGATACAGGAAGCGGAGAGCGTTTCACGGGGGCGATGTGTCTCTTCGCGAGCATATCGTGGAAAGAAACGCGATGAGAAAGATCCGCTGTGGGATCCGCTGCCAGCCAGAGCGCAGCCGTTTCCAGATATACGTCTCCGCATATATCGAAAATGGCAGGTAGCGATTGGATGTGGATCGATCCCACATGCGGCGATATCGTTCTCTCTCCTTCCGCCGATCTATCATCGACAACTCGACCGAAACCGACGGAATGCACGAACGCAGCCTCTCCGCGGAAAAATCTCTGAAATAATAAAATGCAGACCCAGTGGCTCTTACCCTGAAACATCGATGCTTTTGACGTAACGTTTTTTTGCATCTTTTATTTTTAGACTACGCGAAATTTATGAGGGTGATGTTCCAGCGCATTTCTCTTCGCTACTCTCATATCGCGAAACCTCATTAGTGATCTCAATTATTCATTATGCAGGTGGTTTTTTTTTTAATGTCTTTTTTTTATCGGTCGACTGACATTTTTCTTATTTTTTTTTCAATGTCTTTCGTCGTACTTATACTTTATTGAATAAAATCGCTATGGTATAGTTTCATGATTGTATAAAGGAGTAAATTTCTTTCAGGGAACAACGGTCGCATTATTTGATCCTTCATTGCATGCAAATTTGTATACGTAAATAAAAATAACATAAATTTCATGAGCGGTCAGCATAATTTTTTAACAATTTGAGAACCAGAAATAGCAATTGTATTTTTATGAAAAAAACAAGGTCGATGCTACATCGATTTTCCATATTTTCGTTGAAAACATTGACGCTCGGATTCGAGAGTCTTAATCGTTCGTTTTTTCAAGTATCAACCTCGGTATTTTAATTCCGGCAACTTTGTAAACGGCAACAGGATTTTTTTTTACGAGTATATCCAATTCTCAGGGAATCGTGTGTTGGTTTTGCTCGCAATATACACTGATTCTTCATCGATTTTATCGATGAATACTTTGACAAATTTGGGAACACATATTCTGAAATGAACAAACCGCATTCTATTTATATAGCAAAAAAAGAGGACGAGAGATATATTTTGCACAAAATAAATTATACGTAATTGTCTTAAAACATGTATGATGTAATTGCCATCTATTTTACGCTTCAAATCGACTGTGTTGGAAAGAAACGTAATTGCTTGTATTGTTTGTTAAAATATGGAACAATCGCAGTTGAATTATATGCACCACTGCTCACACAGTACCAATTAAAAACACTAATAAAATAATTAAACATGATATTGAAAAGCTTATATTTAAAAAACATTTTATTAAAAAAAATAATAGCTTACTATGAAGTATATTCTATAATAATAAAAAAAGAGAAGTTTGTTTTGTATGATATTTACCCATCGTGTTTCCAAAAATACATTTTCTTCAAAAGTTAAATATTTTATATACAAAAGTCAGCAATTCATATAAAAAGTTATGGAATCGTATTTATAAGATAATTTAAAATATACTTTTTTCCAACCGTTTTTGAGGAGCGAATAAAATATTATCTAAAGAAGTGACTTTTTTCTGAAGTCCCTCCTCTTCTCGTGTTACATGCGCAGTCTTTCTTTGCGGCTTTTTAATTTTTGACAAGCGGAAAAACTGGGGTGTATGCGACGAATACTATTTGATAGTTCTGAGGTTCTTTGTTTTGAAGGTTGTTTCTATTCCCGTGGTAGAAGCACATTAGTTTTATGATGCGGATTCATTCCCCTGCCGGTACGCGCATGTGCTTCCTCGGTCTCTGCGCTTGCACTTTCTTTCCTATCCTACATATCCTACGTATGTCCCGACGGTTATGAAGCTCATTTTTCGACACGAGCATTTCCGGGCGACGTGGTGCATTGTCTGCAGTTTGTGGCTCTTTACGTTACGTAGTCGCGATATATATTGAAAACGAATGGGACACAGGGTTTCTCAGGGAGAAAAAGAATGCAGTATTAATGATAACGAGTTCGAATTTTCTGAAATGCCAAATCGTTTTTTTATCAATTTTCGATTTCAGTAAGATATACTTCGAAATGATCTCTCATAGATAT
>JANQDE010000029.1:80301-186621 GCA_037157785.1 Cephalotes varians
ATATATATAAAGTAATATAGAATAAATATATTTAATTAGATATATTATATATATAATATATTATAAATATATTTAAATATATTATATAATATTTAAAAAAAATTAATATACATATACATGTATATATATTTAATTAAATATATTATATTATATAATTAAAGATATACCGTTTTCGAACTTCATCAATCCGCCACACTCATCAATGCGCTTTACGATTGAACAAAATATCAATTTACAGGCTCTCACGGCCTTATTTACGTATACGTGTGTGCTAGTTAAGAAAATTGAAGATGTGGGTGTATCGTCGAGACATTGACCCGGGTGAGCTAGCGAAGGTACCGAAAGAAAGAACATTTTTCAACGTCGCGAAAACAAATGGCCCGCGATACAGGTCCACCCACGTCTACGACTCGGTCGGGGGAAAGAGAACGTGCGATCGGTCGTGCTCAAAAGCACACTTCGCAGAAACCGGGCTACCTCGTCGCTTTTTGCGAGACGTTCTGGCCTCCCTTTCGACGTGTGGCACTTCGATTGCCGCGGCCTCTCGTTCCCCACTCGAGCGAGCGAGTAGTCCGAGATGCCCATTATCGGAATTGCTTTACGCGGCGTTTGGGGTCAACGTACATTTGTTACTGCTGCGGTCGTCATTATCGAAACGGCCGACGGGCAATATGTCTGAAATTTGGCTGTCGTCGAGTGTTTGCGCGATCCGCGGCAATAAAAGAGTAACATCAATTCGGTCGTGTTGTGCCAATATTCTGTAATAGAAATGCGCGATTATGCGCGTATTATAATGATTATGAATATAATCAAATAATAATTATGTACGGTAACAAATATCTCAACACATTGTTGTATATACAACAATGCTGATTATGCGCGAAATATAAAAATGCAATAACTATAGATATAATTATTCTCCTAAATTATTCTTCTATCTAAACAAAAATATGATATATGTTAGAATATCATGTAAGTATATATATCTTTCCAATAAAAATTTATAATAATATTATCATAAATCTTTTTCATAGTGAATATGATTTCACAGTAAAATATTCTCTCTTGTTAATTGTAGAATTCACATTGATTGAGGAAGTTTCTGCCAATTATTGCAAATAATTGCAATTATACGGGAATTATATACATGACGTGAGTAGGAGCTATATTTAATCAGTCACAACGAGTATCTTTTGACATTCATTTTTCTTTCTCTCTCTCTCTTGGTTACTAAATTTCTCGGCAACTACACTCTCGTTAAGAGAGAGGAACCGCTGCCGTTCTCATGGAAAATCATAATTACACAGACTTAATTGCATCAACCGATGCTGCATACTCGCGACTGTTTATTGAGCACGCGACAAAGAGGGATGAAAAGCGAAGATGAAGATATGATCAGAGAACTTCGGATGATTGATCGTGCAATTTTTTCTTAAAAATGGAACGATAAAAAAAAACAATTTATAATGGTTAATAAAATGGATTAATCGGATTTGATTGGATAAGGATTGCGTAAGGTTGGAATTAACAAAAGTGAAATGTGGTATAATTTGCTGAAAACATAAAAGCATGTCTCAGTCTTCTTAAAAATAAAAAAATTGAAAGAAATATATTATTCTTTCTTTGATTAAATTTTAAATATCGCAAATAATATAAATTAACATTGTAAACGACGTAACTAGTTGTTCCACGTGGAAGAAAATCCAAACTTCACACGTAATAAAATAATAATAAATTTTTTAATAAACTCTCTTGTTCTCTCAGTTTCTTTCAGAATGTGAAAATTCTTGTGAAAATTTGCCTTGCCTTTCTTTGATTATCCCTTTCGTTCCCAGACAGTTCTTTGCGTCTTTAATGAAAAAGGGAACCAGACTCGACTCCATCTCGTTGAAAATAATCGCAATTATATAGAGTTAATTGCACGTAAGCAGACGGCAGCCAGCAATGTTTATTAAACGCGCGATGAAATTAGTGCCCTGCTCCTCCTTCGGAGATAGAAGAGACGATTCTTCCGGTAGCGCCTCTTATCTTGCTTCTTCCATCAAGGGAGACTTTCCACTTTGATGTGATTGCCACGACAGCGTACGCATGAGTTGTCTCGATTCACGTGCGCATAGCTTTTATAGCAACGCCAGCTGCGACAAAGGCGAGTAAAGAAAGTGGCAAGAACGACAACCTTTCGTGCGTTGGCGCACTATTAGCATCTATTAGTGTCTATTTGCGTGGCTAATTATTGACTAGAGCATTTGGATTCGCAAACTATTTCAAAGAGATTAAATGTTCGAATTTTGAGAAAATCCTGTTAATTTTCTTTACATACATGATCAAATTTGCAAAGTCATATGACTTTAATAAAATTTTAATGTTTTAACAGAGTACACTATATATATATCTTTATTTAGGCAATTTATAAAAATGGATAATTAAAATAATTATAAAGTTTATAAATATATTTTGATTAGAATTTTAAAAAGGAAAAACAGATAAAAATACTTCTGGATAAACCAGCACGGTTAAAGTTTTGCGATTTAATAGGTACGGCAAATGGTAATAAAGGAAACAATTAGTGATAACCAAAAAATAATTGAGATTGCCAATTAAGGCAACCTCATTATCACGAACGACTAGCTCAGCTGGAAAAGCGCGATATTCTACTCAAATTATTCTCCACTCGGCCGTTATAAACCACCATTCATCTCTGAAACGGAGATCTCGTAACCATCTTTCAAAAACATCGCGGATAAAATTAGAAAAATTAAGATCTACAAAACACGGAGCTGCAAAAAAAAAAAACTTTTAGCGCTTTCATGCGGTGTAGATTTAAATGCAAGACTAACCGACTTGAGGGAAGAATAAAAATACGTCAGTAATTCCTGCGGTTCGCCGCCTATTATTCGAATTGCAATCTCAATAGACCATTATTGTACGGATATTTTTATTACGATAATCACGAATGAACGAGTTAAAACTCCATACAAATTCGAGAAAGTTTGTGCAGTTTGTATCCGTACCATTAACTTTTCATTTCTCAACTTGTACGATCGTCGTTCCAGGAATGCGGCGCTTTGCTTTGAGATCAGCATTAACATCGCCAGTTGTGAATTACGATTTCAGCTCGCGATTAAATTGCGTTTCATCCATCATGTTTTTGATGAATTTTTTAAAATGCAAATTGTCCT
The DNA here is from genome assembly GCA_037157785.1 of Cephalotes varians. Classification (NCBI taxonomy): domain Eukaryota; kingdom Metazoa; phylum Arthropoda; class Insecta; order Hymenoptera; family Formicidae; genus Cephalotes; species Cephalotes varians. Next base: position 83,481 of record JANQDE010000029.1, read on the forward strand.
TTTGCAAGTCCTTTCTTTCTCAAAAAGATATGTTGCTGTTAAAATGACAAACTTTTTAACCTTTTAACTGGGAAGCTAATTCACCAAAAACGCATTCTGAGCGCGTTGCGACGAATTAACTGACGAGTTAACTCGACTTAACGTCATACCAACAGTAAATACGGAAAATTAAAAGTTGCACTTTTCGCGATAAGAATCTCTTCTAACAAAGAAACAATTTTTCCACAAGTTAATTCGTTATACCCAGTTAAAAGGTTAAATTTTTTAACGCTTGCATATAATTTTTCTTTAATTTATTGTGGAGCTAATACATTGAATCGTTAATCTAAATGTTTTGTTCATTGATAAATTGTGCAATTTTATTTTTATATATTTTAAATATTTTTTAATTTTATTATTTAATTAATGTTACCAAATTTATGTTTACCGAACAAAATTGTAAAAGACATTTAATAAATTAAATCATGTCTCGTACATGATGTTAAATGGATTTTTTTTTAAAGATTAACAAAATCATATCAGGTTCTTTCATTGTGGTAATTTAGAGATTACGACGACAAACATGTATAAAGTTATATCATACTCGTGATTATTACATTAATGCTCGGTTCCACTAACATAAATTAACTTTAATCTCAGTTGATTCTAAAAATTAAAAAAAGATGAAGAGTAAGTTGAACCGAGATTAAAGTTAATCTACGTTGATGAAACCGGCCATAATTCCATGTATTCCACGTCGTTCGATCGGCTATCTAATAAAATAATACATCCGCTCACCAATTTCCTGTGCGAAACTAGCATGGATTGCATCTGACGCTCGTCGAAAAGAAAATTCGTTCGGCTTAGATAACTTGTGAGAATCGTCGCTTCGAAAGCATCCGCGACGAGTTTTCCTTCGATCGCAATTAGCGAATGTACGCGAGGAAGGCAGGGATACATAATGAGAGCGTCTGTTCGGTAATTTGTCCGTAAATTAGCGTTTGAACTCGTTTCGAGGCGTTTTAACGTGCCGTGCGGTTCACAAATTAACGGAAAAACGAGACGACTCAAAGTTTCGCTTAAGTGAAGCGATGTTTTCGGTGGCCGACGGAACGCATATGAAAGAGTAAAAACCTTTTCGAGATAAATGCGAGACGTATTTGATATTCCCGAGGTTGTTTTTGACGAGTGACGATTATGACTTGTATATTCGCTGATAGAGAATTATTATTCAGCTGTATTTTACGTCGTAAATTTGCAATAATAAAAACAAAATTTAATTAAAAATTTAATTAAAAATAATTACCGCTATATTGTAGATTTAAACTAAATAATTTATTATTATTAATTAACTTCCGTTAACTTATTTTATTTTATTCTAACAACCTTTCTTCTGACAATCGAGCGCATTATCTTATTTTCTATTAATTTTTAATCTTTTCAAAAATTAAAAACTAACTTTTATTATTTGTTTTTTCGTATGTCGTCGATGTCCTACACTGTTGGAAAATTTGTGTTAAATTTAACACATTTCACATGTCCCAAATAATCTATTCAAATTTTTATGTTAATTTGACACAAGATGAGTATATTAGAAAGTAACACAAATATTATGTAACAATTAATACAAAAAAACACAATTTAAAAACAATTTATGGAAACATATTTCTTCAGTAAAATTAACATTTATAATATGTTAAATTAACATATTCATTCTTGATTCATTTATTTTAGAATTTACATTTTCAAACTATATTAATGTTATGTTATTTGTTCACTTACTCATAAATTATGTTATTTTTACAGTAAAAAATATTAAATATCAATTTAACACAAAATATTCAAATAACATAATTACACTATGTTAAATTAACACTCAAATATGTTAAAAATTCAACATAAAAATTTTTACAAAAATCGTTTTTAACACAAATATAAAATGTTTTTTACTGTGTAATATTCATATACATGGAGACACAAAATTGGCGGAATAATTGTAATAAAATTGATAGGACTAATAATACCTGCCGTATTTATTATTAATAAAACAATGTTTAAACTTTTTAATATAAAAAGTTTCCCCAGAATTGAAAATAGATTGTCTATTTTTTGTTTCCGCGTAGGATTACATAAATTATCGGGATTATATACTTAAAATTTAAGTTTACGTGTGCATGCTATTTTTCAAATCAATAATGCAACTTCGAAAATCTAGCGTACGGAGCGCGGAAACAGATCCCCGTATACCTCTTGGATATTCGCGAAGAAGTATGGCAGCGTGGCAAAACTACTCAGAAGTTATGCACGCGGCCGTAAAGGAGAGCCGACGACAAGGAGATTTTACAGCGAAAGGAGAGTTAGGAGTAAACGAAGCCGTCCTATATGTAACACGTCGTTGCGAGCGAACACGGTAAAATATGAGGGCTCTGTCACTTATCATCCCCTTCTTACCCGCGTCGCGACGTCGGGTTTCTAGTGCCGTTAACGTTTCCATCGTCATAAACGCGGCCTAGCACCTTCCGCGCGAATATCAGAAGCACTTTCCTGTCTGCTTTCGACCTAATTTACGAAATACCGTGAAGGTAATTACACATCGTAATAGGGATCTTCTAAGGATATCATCAAATTATTCGCACGTGCGAAAATCCAGAAAGACGATGAAGCCCTTTAAAAGCTTTCTTTTTAATTATTTCGAGCGGATAGTTAAATTTTCTACAGAAAAAATTGAACAAAGGCTTAAAGAATAGTTCTGTTGAACGATAAATGATATAACTATTTTTTATTTAATTTTATCATATAAAGGTAGCGATCTTCTGAAAAATTTATCACATTTTCGATACTTTACGATGGCAGTTTTATATGATTGAGGAGATTTGCAGTAATTCGCTTCGAAAAGCATGTAAAATTCTGTCAAGCAACTTACGTCGCGAACGGTTGTTTGCCAAGCGTTTAAGACCCTTAGCGGAGCCCTTTCGATCCCTTTGTCGCCCTATCTCGCTCGCCTTTAAATATTCATGGAACGACCTGGAAATCTGCTCGTCCGCGTGCAATGGTCTTAATGCACTGCAAACGTGTTTTCAAGAAAGCTTTGTCGCCGTCGCGATGCGCATCACGCGGGAGCTTTAACCGCCCATCGAGCGATGGAATGACGACAATGACGACGACTCGACTCGGCTTTGAGCCGCACCTTAACGGCGGATTAAGATGTTAAGACGATAAAAAATAAGCATGCACGGGAAAGTGAATCGCAGCGCATAAATTCGTTCATACTGAGTTTGAACGAAGCCATTCTCTTAAATTCAATTATAGATTGTTTAATTTTTTAATCCGATTAATTTAATTCCGATTAAATTAAAAAGGTTTTTTTCTAAATATCAAATGTCACAGTTTTATATTGTACATATTACATTCTTCTCTTGAAATATGTATAATATAGTTAAAATAATTTATTTTATATATATATATATATATTTATTTATTTATTTATTTATTCAGAGCATACCTGAGATATAAAATAGATGCTATATCTAGTTTCGAAATAAACAATGCAACAAAGCCTTTATTGATAATCCACATTATCGCGCGCGTTTCTGAATAAGTACGATGGCAGAGAAAATGAGATATACACATCGGGAGCATAGCTGTCGCTACGAAATAATTTACCGAGACACGGATGATTACACCGTAAAATAATCCGGGTGGTGTATGCATGCTTCATTAGTATACGGTATTCATCTAGAGATTCCGTGCGTAGTCAAGACAAAATACCGAGCTAGCGAACCAAACGAGCGGACTACTATCCAAAGAACATTCAGCGGAGCTCTTCGGAGACCCTTGCCTGAGATTATTAATGCATTTGCCAGTAAAGCAAATGCATCCGTAATGGCTACGCTACCCTTGGGTAGATTCGAGCCGCAAAGGCTGCGTCCTCGATCTCCTGTCATGCAGCTCAGCACACGTTGACGTAGCGCTATGTAAATCTTGCCCCGAGAAGTCACATTTACGCGAATTACCGGCAATGTAAATTCGCGTTTGATTCCTCATCTGTAAAAAGCTTTTTACGGATCTGATTAAGAGCGATTTAAATTCATTCGTCATTTTAGCTCTAAAACATTCGACAAGATCTTATCTTTCTTCCGAGTTTTCATCCGTTCTGTGAAAAAAAAGTTAATATTAAAATTTTATCTTTTGAAGACGAAGATTTTTTTCATACCGTATACGATACCGTATACGATGTCATATACATTTTACAACGTCCTATAATTTCTTGTTAAATTAAATAAATAATTATAAATTTCAGCTTCACACATCCTATACCTACATTTTCGTTACATGTTTTTAAAGATTTGCCCATGATATCGTAACGGAACACTGAGTGCTTAGAACTTGCACGGCCTTCGGAATGTCACCTCGAAGATTCTGTAATTACGACTTCCTCACGGAGTTTAATCTCTGATGGGAAAGAACGCTGCAACGGTAAATGCCGTCGGACGAGCTTGCATTTTCTCAATTTTGCCGGCGTTTTCTTTTTGCTCTTCGCGAGCAGAAATGCAGAAAAGAAAAGCATCGCGACGACGGAAGCGAGCCTCGTGATGACAGCCCGATGGGAGAGTAATAACAGCAACAGAAAGAATCGGGAATCGAACGAAACGGTATACACGATGCAGCATGAATTATTGAACGACAATAAGAAGTCTCTCTCTTCCGAACGATTTGATATCCTTTGAAATAAATGACTTTGAAAAAGTTATTCAATGCAACGCGTATCTTTTTTAGTTTCGGATTAATGTGTGTTGTAATTAATTAAAGAAATAAAAGAAAAAAATCTTGAAAAAATCGAAAAATAAAATTATGAATGTATATTCTTCACAGACACGCGATAGATATCTTTTTATAAGTCTTCCATGAAAATATATTTTTTCTTTATATCATTGACACTCCAAGGAAGAATTTAAGTGTAATAAAATATCTCTTACGTTTATTTGAGACAATGGCAAAACGAGAAAATTAATGCAAGTTAAGTTTCTTGAGTAGTTATAAAAGTTAAACCCATCAAGGTTGTATTAGTTTCAGCAATCCGTGCTGCAATTTTTTGCGAATAATAAGAAAATATTTAAAAAATGGACCATTTGTAGGAAAAGAAGAGAGAGAGAGAGAGAATTATTCGTGGAATTTATGATATTCTCGATTGTAAACGATTTACTAACGTCCTTTAGCGGATAGTGAACGGATTTTTACTATTTTTACTGGATTCCGGCGACATTGACGCAATATCTCGGATAATTGCGAATGGAACGACGATTGCCTTTGTAATCAGAGCGGCGAGTTGTATCATGTTATGCGAAAATACCGGACATGCGATCGTTCAAATTAATGGTGAGCCAACTTGACCAACTTGCTTCAAATATAGAAATCCAATATCATTGCTTCACGTGAGCTCGCTTATAACTTTTAAACGAATAAAAGCAAGACTATTTTCCGAACTAGGTAGAAATATTACCTTAATTCGATTTAATAAATTTAAGTATATCTTCTATATCTTCTTTAAATTCATATCGAGTAGAAATGTACAAATAGCATGAGCAGTAAAATTCTTTTTATTATAATTTAAAAAATTAAATTATACACACAAGGACGAATCAATAAAGTTTTGATATTTTAAATATTCATGTTAATATTTATGCAAGTTGCGTTGAATATTTTTTTGCCTCGACTAGCTCAAAGTTATGCATGCGGCATCATTGGACTCATAAACAAATTTAAAACTCTAAATGAAGTTATAAAAATGGTGCAATCCAGTTGCTTTTGTTATATTATGTGCCGCATAAACGAACATATTTGAAAACTATGATTTCATAGTAAAAAATTAAATACTTAACCATGTAAACTTTTAAATATGTATAGGAAAAAAGAAAAAAAAAAGGAAACTTTTTTAAACATAATAAAAAAAAAATCAATATTCATAGTGCATTGTTTCGGAAATATTTTAATACATTTTATTAACATTTTATTAAGCATTGGTAAGTCTTTCAAAAAGAGAAAAAGAGAATAAACTCAATGGCTCGTATGGCCACGAATAAAATTAAATTAATGCTTTGAAGAATATTTTACTTTTATGAAATATACATATAACGCTATTATAAACTAGAACATCGTATTTATTTCGAAAGTTTTTTCATGAAACGCTTTGCTAAACAATAAATGAATATAGATTAATGAGCTTTCGCAAATTCAACGTTTGGCTATTCTGAAATTGTATATTCGATATTTTGGTAACTAATTTTCTGTTTTGTAACTTCTTACAAAGTACAAAGATATGAAGCAGTGTTGAAAAATTTAAAAATTTAAAGATTACCATAGAAAACAACGATTGTTGAATTTGACGTTTCCGGTATTCTCTTAAGAATATCTTCGATCGAATTGGCGTTTATCTTTGACGTTTGTCTTTGCCTTATGTTATATAGTACATTCAATTCCATTAAAGCATCTGATTGGTTCACCCGTGTACCAATTCGTCGATCCATTGTCTCAACGATTTAATCCTGTTCCGCGAATTAGTCTGCGCGATTGAAACGGATTCTCTCCCTTTTGATGTATCACGAGCTCTGAAGGGATCTATCATCGGTCTACAAGATCCGGTACAACGACCCTTGCGATCCTTCGAGTACTACCAGGTTAATTACTGCGGCAGCGGTAAGTCCTCCCCGCGTAACGTGATCTTATATAACGTGATGCAATTTAATGCTGTAAGATAGTTATAGTGTAATGTTATAAATTTGAGGTCTAAGAAATTGCGGCCCGAAATGCGTGCATAATCATCTCGTATAAAAGTCGCAAGTGAATTATCTACCGCGCAGCTAATAGCGCTTAGATAGCTTGATGAAAGCTGATGAGTTTATGAGCTAGAATAGAAATATTCACAAGATTCATCATGTTCTTTATACTTTTTCGAATGTGTGAAAAACAGAAAAAAATTGTCCTCATTGTATTACGATGAAACACATATATATATGTATCCCATATATGTATCCCAGCAATTGATTCTGTGTATACATACATATATACATACATGCTTATTTCTGTAATAAAATATAATCACATAAAAAGAATGTAATTATATTTTTTCATAAAAATAAGTTCACAATGATATACAATGCTGTTTTTAATTACTGTATAATTACAAACTGCAGCAACAACCTTTTAATAAAGATAGCTATATTTTTCTATTTTGTAAATTATCAGCATTATTCACGCGAATAATTTTACATCTGGGAAAAACATGAAAATATTGCATCTGCGTAGATAAAGTGACAAGGACATATACAGAAGAACCCTAGAACAATTTTCTCACGAATAAATCTCATATGAATTCTAAAAGGGATTGTAATCTCCAACTAAAGATTAAACGAATTGGAAACGAGGGGTCGAAGAAAATGTCAATATGCTGCGAGTATCGCGGTGCGTATGTCGATTCCGTCAATGTCACTTGAGCTTCCGCTTCGTGAGTTCTTTTGACCATTTATTTATCCCTCTTTATAAATACAGATATTGAGCTTCCTTCATTTTATATATAAATGTGAAAAGTGCAACATGACAAACCGTGCAATTTCCTACGAGAATAAAATTTTGCGAAAAAAAGACAATTTTGATTCTATAATTTTAACGCTACAATTTAGTGCTATAAGAAAAGCATGGTCCAAAAAATAATTTATATATAAAATATGTATATATTTGATAATCATAAAGTAATTTTATAAAAAGATTTTTTTAATTTTATATATATAATTATTATGGATTTATGTAACAGTTATTAAGTGGCGTTCACAAATGCAATTAAATAATTAACTAGTAATAACTTTATCTGTTAATTTATTAATCACTCAAATATTATTTAATGATGGAATGGATTACCGTTCATTCTCTTTATATCGTATGTTAATGTACATTGCAAAATACTTTTTAAAGTAGCGCAAATTATTCCCCATTTCGAAGACTTTAGTAAATAAATTTTAATAAATACAAATGAAAAAAAATAAATCGAATATTGTTAGTGATGAATGTAACAGCGCAATTTTAATTATCTAGTTGCAAATAATCATTCCATTGAATTCCACATTCAATATTTTATTGAATGTGCTAATGGAAAAATGAAAAGTTCCTTGCTAGAGCGAGATTTTCTGCAAAAAGATGTTAATTATAACATCTAATGGCATGTAACATATAACATCTAATTATAACATCTATAGATATTAATAGATGTACACGTATTCTAAAACACGACTATTTTTAATTAATAATAACATTAATTTATTATTTTTGCGATAAATATATATCATTGAATCTTTAGACTTCAGAAAAATTTTTAGTTCTATAATAGTCCTAAATTTTAATGAGTGTGCAGATTCTTGGATCGCGGCGGGTAATCTTGAGTAACTCAATTCTTGAAACTTTTCTTGCTCGCGTAAGTTCGCTCTTTCGATTTTTTGCTGCTTCAACAATCATCGTTCTTCAGAAAATTGGCGTAAAACTTATCCCTACCCGCATAAAATTGCAAACGATGAACTTAAAAAGAATACAAGATTATCCGGGAATTTCAAGAGGCGAGTTACTTTATCGCAAATACAAATCGTCTGCTGTAAAAAACTTTTAATGGTGCCAATCTCGACCTCTCGATCAAAAATATCAAAAAATATTGATAACATTGATAAATATTGAAATATTGATAAATTTTTGTCTGGAGAACAAAAGTATGCAAATTAGGAATTTGCCAAAAATTTTTCAGGTTACTCAAAACTATAGTAAATAATCGAATAATTGTATTATATAAATACGGAATAAAAATCAAGTTCATTGACTCGAAGTACTCTCTCTTATTGTTAGTTGTTCGACTTTTATTTTCAGTTATTCAAATTTATCTCGGTACGCATATGAAATTCAAATTTGCACTATAGCTTTATTCTGAATTTCCCACAGTCGCATAAGTCCGGACTATTTTAATTTACGTCCGACGAATTTTTAATTTACGTCAACTAACTCGTCCGCCACACAGATTTCATTTCAGATAAAGGAACTTTTCGTCCTAGCTCTCCTCTCTCGGCCGGCATTTAACGAACTTAGCGAATAGCCCTGCAAAGTAGGATCTCCATGAGATGCCTCGAAAAAGGGTGACAAAAGTTTCTCGCTTCTCTTTCCTAATAAATCCAAATGTCTTCTAAAGCTCTCGGCGAGTTATTCACTTATAAAACGCATAAAGCTGATTTCTAATTTGATCCTACGAAAAAAATGAAGCGATGCTCTAGTTTTTACATCGAAATATATATCGAAAATACAAGTAAGAAGAGATTCAAGTGAAATTATTTATTAATCTATTCACCGAGTTATCAAAGGAGCGAAACGATAAAGTTACGTAAACTTAAAATTTACGATCTAATTTTTCTGCTGCTACTATGTTGGCAGAAAGGATGATAAAATTAGAAATTACGCACTTCGCTGCTGACTCTTTTAGAAGGTAAATTATAGGACAAAAGCAGCTTGCTCGTATACAACTAAAAGTAAGAGAATTAATTACCAGCAAAATAAAATTAGGTTTTTTCTAGCAAGAAAATAGTACTCCGATGTAGCAACTATTAATATTCTAAGAAATGCAATTATTTTTGCAATCAATTCGTTACATACTTCGCAATATTTCGAGACAATGACTAATGAAATCATCGTTTTCAAAAAAAGTGAGAAGCGGATAATTGGAACAAGCAAAGAAATGCGAAAATTTCGAATTTTATCCAGTGGCTATCTTGTACATAATGAGATAGCAGAATCATTTTGTGAAAAGAAGCTTCGCTGTTTCGACCCTTCGAGCTGAGAAATTTAAATATTCCGATTGATGAAGGGAAAAGGGGAGGGCTATAAGAACGAAGAGAGAAAACGCGAGAGGAAACGCTAAAGGAAACGAGATGCTTCGTTCACGAGCCCAGCTTTCCCAACAAAGAGCAGCTTCCGACTGCTCCCGAAAGTGGCGAGGCAAGCGGGTCGGAACAACCGATGGTCTGCCCTTGCGTACCGGCGGAAAATTAACAAAATAATTCACATGCCACGGCGTTAAAAGCACCGACGGGACCGATGCGGCGGCGCCATAAACGCTGATGTGATTTACACAGGGTGTTCCTAAGTTCTCTCAGCGCGCTCACCAGCTGCGCTGCCGTTCATCTTCGATGCCTAACTACTTCCTGGTGGTAGCTGCGTAGCTACATAACTAGCGTCGATAATTGCGGCGCCTTAGTAGTCTACGGGGATCAATATTGCGGTATACCCCATTCGCGAATTGTTACATGTTCACGTATTATTCATCTCGCCACGCGTAAATTATAGTTTATAGAGAAGCTAAAGGTCTGTTTTAAAGACGGTTTCTCTCTCACACAAATTAACTTAATTCAAGTTGGAACATCCTCGTATTCAGTATTAATCCTCTAATCGTTAATTTTTTTCTTTTCCAAGAAAGAATTTACATACAATGGTGTTTTTAATCGCTTTTTACTAAAAAAGAGAATTTTTGCACCTCAATAACTTCCTCTTAATGATGCATGAGGTTCACAGCAAGAATAAGTTTACAGCAAGTTCATAATTTACGAGACTCGCCACAAGTATGAAGTCGTGCGTAAAATAGACTTTAAAATTATAAACTTAGTTCGCTTTTGCTTCGAACATCATTACAACCCAATGTTCCAGAAATACGAGACTTGCAGCAGCAGTTTTCAAACTAGCGCGAAGCGTCGCATATTTTCTGAAACCGTGGAGTTTCGCGAAAACATGGATATGTCTTTCTGAGTGTTCCCCACTATATGAAGAGCACACAAACGCGAGTCGTGTGAAGGGAAATAGTGAAAAGCGCTATCAGCAATGCCGTTTCTTGCTGTAACAAATGGGACACGAGTTTTCCGCGCGTTTCACGGAAGATGCGTAATGCTTCAACATTCAGTATGGAAATCGAGTGGTCGACGAAACACCGGTTCGAAACGAACGATGAGGAAGAACGCATGATGAGAAGGACGCACGCCGACGGACGGAGATAGTGCTCCCCGAGGTAGGAAAACTGATTTGAATGAATCCAGCGGGAACCGACAAATCGTTTCGCGCTAATAATCGAGATGAAACGTTCCGTTATGGCGTGCGTCATGTCGTCAAGCATTTCATCGCAGACCGATACACGGACCAAATAATTTTAATCCCCCTCGTACGCATGAGAGACCACGTTCAATTCCAGTTCTCGTTCTTTTATGTCGTGCGACGTAAGACAAAGAGTAACAAATACGAGAAGTAACAATTATTCGGATTAAATTTTATCCTCGCTGAAATTGCTTCAAGAGAGAAATAAGAGAACACACAAGAGCCAAATTGAAAATACCACACTAGCAGTTTTCGCATATTTTCTAAGATCTGTGAAGTGTTCTGTAGAATTAATAAAATAGCAATTTTTATCATTTAATATTGTTTTCTTTCATCCCCTTGATATTACTCTCGAAAATGCGATAGCCCGCGTAAAGGTTTCGCGCATCAAGAGCAATATTCGTGCTTTCTTGAGAATCTGTTTTCTCGGGATAAATTTCAACGCGGTGCGATTTGCGCCGGTTAAGCGGGGCAACACGGCAATGCACTTAGGATAATGCTCAATTTTTAAGCTCGAGCGAAACTTCCTTGTTATTACTACGTGATTGAGACGCGTTATCTAACGTCGCGTATAAATCATGCAAGTCGCGCAAAAGGGAATTTACGTTCGAATCAGTTGTCAGAGAGATCAACGTTTCGATCCTTCGATGTGCTTTGACGTTGAAATATGTTATTCACGTTGCTTATAATTTTTCTATCTATATGTAAGATAGATTGCGTATCTTCCTACACATCACTCTCTCTTTAACGCAAACCTGATTAAGAGAATATCATCACAATAATTAAATATAAATATATTAAATAAATATAATAAATTAAATATAAATATAAATAATTATTCATGACAATAACGCGTTTTCATCGCATTCTGTCTTATCGATGTTTGTAATTTTATTTTCAATTGTTTTTTCTATGTTTTTATAATTCACACATATTTCGAAAACGCCTATAGATACGTGGAACTTCGCAATGGCATCCAATAGCGGACTTTCTCGTCTCGTACTACTTTTTACTCGTTTGTCAAGGAGAGGCAAGGAAAACAATCAATCACGCGTTCGAGCGTAGGAAGCGTAGCTTCAAGCGTATCATCAAGAATCGATAACTTCATGGCCCCAATGGCCATCCGATGGTCGCGAACTCTTTCCTACCTTGACCTCGACCGCCACCGTCGACGATCTTTCCTCTTCATCGCGCCGCCACTTCCGGTCCCTGTCTCCATCGACTCCATCTGGCCGATGGTTTCTTACGAGGCCGTTCAGACTGCGATAGGAGAGCAGCCGACACATGTCGTTGGTAAGATCAGGTAGGCGATCTTTGCTGTAGTCGCAGTGAAACTTGCGCTGTGGCATCGCGCGACACGCACACACATACACACACATACATACACATATACAAGATCACTTCAGTTAATGAAAAATTTAACGCGCTATGACGGACATGTTCTTTTTAATTCGCAGAAAAGTTTCATTGTTGCGATTTCGCTCGGGATGTTAATTGAGAACTGTTCATTAAGCGTTATGTTTCTTGTATTGATTTTTGATCGACATGCCGATTTATTCGGAAAGTTCTTGATTATGCGGAAAATGTAAAATTATCCGGCTTATGTAGCACACATTATACAATTAGATATTTAACTAATTTAATTTAATTTTAAATATGTAAAATGCTTATTGATGATTTTCATTTCACGTCGATTTTAGAAATGGCAATTTAAAAGAATTAAATTCTTGTCTAAATTCTAAATAAAATTTTATAGGCGTCGAATCGCAATCAGACTCACAATCAAACTTGTTATAGTTAGACATGAAATTAATGAAATGTTTTACGAGAAAAATTTAATCAAATTTTTTAAATATATTAGAAAAAAATAGAAAAGATAGGAAAAACACAGTTGCTATGTAAAAACATTTTTATAAATTTTATGCTAGAATACATGATATCAATAATATATTTCTAAAATAATATAAATAAAATAAAATTCTAACGTGTTTTAATTTTTAAAACGCTTGACTTCATAATTTACTATAAAAATATCGAAACAATACTGCCAATCAATAATCAAGAAAGGAGATATCGTTATAGAGCGTGAGAAAGAATTTAATGAATGTCGAGTAGAAAGAAGTCAATGTAAAATCATGATAAAATCAATGTATTCCTGGTGATGAAACGATGCAATTCAGCCAACTGTTACAACACGAATGCAGCGTAAAATTGGAACGATCGAAAAAGATGTCTTGAGGCTATGCTGCTGTTTGGCACAGTTCGTGTAAATCGGCGAAACCACTTTTCGCTTCGTTCAGCTTCACAGCCCGGTATTTACCGACTACCTTTTGCTCGCTATTCTATCTCAAATTACGGTGAACGGATTCTTACGACGATCGCGGCATGAAATAAGTTTTAATAGGTGCTTTTAAATGCGTCTAAGTAAACGAGATTCGAATGTGATGTTATATCAACAACCGTGAATTTCTAAATCAGAAATATATTTCTAAATAATATTTAAATAGCTAATAATTGTATTATTCTTGAATTTTCAGTTTTTTTCAAATGTAAAGCAAATTGCATGAATGAAAAGTTTCTTGATCTAATTATATCCTGTCCTAAGCATATATTAAGAGATACATGCACCACGGCAGTTCGAAAGCGCGACACAAGCAAGTTTATCGAAACAAATGCATGTTTTATTTGACTCTCTGTTACAACCCTCCGGCGAATCGATTGACCAATAACTCACGGAAAAAAAACAATGAAAAATACACGGCCATTTTTCCTGGAGCGGTTTACTATCCTCGCCCGCGGGAACGTCGTGAAAAATCGCACGATGAGCCACGAACGACTGGAGAGCGATGTCGAGCCGCGGGCAGTTCGTAGTTCGACGTTCGAGAAACGTTTAAAAATATCCGGGAATGTGAACGAGGTCATTTTGGGAAGACAAGACGCGCAGGCCTTCGGAAAGAATTTACATAAACGAGGTCGAGAGGACTAACTTGGCGTGCGCAATCTTGTTAAAGAGGATGTCGATTTCATGTCACTCATTAATCCTACTCATTTCGATACTTTACATTCAATTTATAAATAATCTATGCTAATTTTTAACAATACATAAATTAAATAAATATCTGTTCTTTTTTATTAATTAAACTCTCTTAACATAGCATCAATTATTTTTTATTACTGTTTTTGTTTAATTTTTTATGCACATAGATAACATATTTTATAACACAAAATAATTAATTCAAGTTGCTGTCTGCAAATATTTATAAAAGTATTTTTCTGTAAAATATTTCGTTTCTACGCACTATAATTATCTTTAGTCACGTGAATTGTTATATAAAATCCAATTTTTTGTTATTGTTAATTTAGCATAAAGCTTTTTAAACTAAATGTCACGAATTTATATGAATTGGTTGCAAGGCAATTTTAAAAAATTATATTCAAACAAAAATAATTTCCAATCGCGTTTACTGTGTCTTTTAATTATAGCATACAATACACACAATGTGATTGTCGGTTTAAAAAAATTATGTTAAATTATTATATCCTTTCTATAGAATATATACCTTATTTCTCAAAATTACTGAGCGTATATTACTGTCTTTGCAATCACAAATTTTTAATTTTTATTAAATGTTTTATTTTAATTTATAGTTAATATTATTAACTATAGTAATAACGGGATTTTGACGGATCTATTCATAACTTCGTGAATGTAATGTTGAACAGATTATCTATTTGAATATATGTAAAATCTTCCTATTCTCATACAAATTCTATTCCGTTTAATCATTACATATATCTGAACTTGTGTCCTCGTTTCAAAGACTCATGGCGTGCAGAAACGAGGCACGGAATTACGCGCGCGCCTCGGCTTCTCCTCATCGACGTAGCGACGTAGCGTCGGCACACAATATAAAGGATAATCCAATTTCGGGGGCTTTCTGTCCGTGATAGCGGGTCGGGAAAAGACAAGGGCAAGCTCATAAAGTTCGGGCCCGCGGGAACGCAATACTCCGCCGAGCAACAACGAAGAGAAAGATAAAGAAGAAGGAAGATTTTCAGGAAGATTACAGATGTAATGCGCATTACGCAACTCAGTTTGTTTGCCCGCCTCTACTAACGATCCTAATTACTTCGCTTACATCGATATTTCTAAAATTGCCGCTGAAGGATTTACGGATTCTATAATCTTCGTTTAACGGATTTATTTCAATCTATGTAATACTATCAATTACATCACCTATGACAAAAATAACTGTTATATTGATGAATTTATTTATTAATCAATCTTATTTATATTTAAGCTTTAAATTAACATTTACTTTATAATATTTAGCTTTGTACTCATAAATTAATGTAAATACTCATAATACAATATTTTGCATAATTTTTTAATATCCGTATTAATTACAGGCTTACAAAATCAATTGAATAGGGTGGTTGCATTAAAAAATGTAATTAATTCTCTCAACAAATTTCATTCGCCAGAGATTGCCGAGAGACCAGAATTCCGCGTAACGAACAGCAATTAAAGATGGTTGCAGTGCAAGATAATCCGGGAAATTACAAATTCGTTCGACTCCCTTTCCATCCTTTGGGACAATCCTAATTAACTCGGTGCTACCGCGCTCCGAAGAGGATATCCTTCGTTCGCCAGTTCACGAAAACGTGTTTGACGATTTAGTTAGTTTGACCGGGAAATTTGGTACTCTGTTCCCAGTAGAGCCGAGATAACACAGCTTGCAAAGTAAAATTTAAATAGAATTTTATATCCGAGATAAAAAATTGCTATGCTGACAAATTGAAAAATATATGGTAGAATAAATATAAAATACATATAAGAGAAAATATTAATATTTATCTTATCAAGATAAAAATTTAGAAAATGTAGTGTAAAGTTTCATAATATTGAAAGAAAGAAAGAAAGCACTTTTGCGTTAATAATTAAATATTAAAATTAATTATCCTAAATTTAAACATGATTTTAATTTGTTAATATCGTTATAAATATGTATGTTTAGCCTCATTAAAAACTCATTCAAATTAATTAAATTTAATTTAATATTAAAATCAAATAAAAATTTAAATTCAATTAATGAAAGCAATATTATAGGAATAATTTTCGATCTGTTTTATGTCCTTATTATTTTAATTAATTCTTTGCGAAAATGATCAGTTATACATCAGTTAAACATTCACAAAATAAAAAAATAAGAAGATAATCGATAAATTTTTTGCGCGAGCAAAAGGAGTAATCCTTGTCAGGATCTCACAAAATAAAATATCACGAATTTCACTTCGAGATCAAGAAAATTGAGATTATTACTTGTAAAGAGTGCATCAGTAATGATCGTTGATCATAAGTAAGATAAGTGTATATTACGAGGAAATAATTCAAATACCAACGGCTGCTAATGAAAACAAGAAACATGGAAACGAAATCATTATGTTAATCAGGAAAGTCTATGAAGTTAATAAATTCTTCTTTGATGAATGGCACGAAGCGCTGATTTAATATTCACGATCTCAGTAATTATTCTTGCGCTACGAAATTCTACCGAGGTAATTTATATTGTAAGCGTGATTAATGTTATTAACTAGAAATCGTTAGTGTACATACTGCTACTATAGTACAATTGCATATGGAAGTTGTAATTTGCGAAGCATAAAGTGCTTCGAATAAAGTATTCGCTTTCTTTCATCGTAGATCTATATGGCTTCAGAAAAGATAACGAAAGAAAGAAAGTTTATAAAATCTTTATAAAATGCGAACTAAATAACTATTCTCGCAATCTCATTTTATTATTGTAAAAAAAATGTTTCTCAATAATTACAATGTACATTAATAAAAAAAGATCACGATTATTTTTACTATCTCTTATTATTGAAAAAAATATGCGACATTTCGAAAATTCAGTGACAATCAATTGCATTTGGACACCGAAGTTTAAAAATTGCGAGGAAAACTTTAATCTCGCGAGGGAATATGCGCGATAAGAAGTTGTTGAGAGACGCCCAGTTCAAAAATGAAAGAGTTCCCGATTTATATTTTCACCGCTGAAAAATAGAGAAACATGTCCGAAGTTGCTTCGCGCAAAGGAGCTACGTGTATGTAGCGTCTTTTCGTTACATCTTGGTTTATAGCATTTTTGAAACATTTTATGACCTCGATCTTACGTGTATGACACATTCCACATTTCCAACAGTGTCATCGCATTATGCACATCTTTTTAAACTCGCGCGAATGGATGAACGAGACGCGTCATATAAACTTGGTAAGAATACCAATTCAAACTCAGCAGCAAAAATATGGAATTTTTTTCGTATGCCCGCTTAACTTAATAACATCGTGACAAAACACATAAACAGAAGCTTAATAGAGAATTAAAACAGATTACGTCGCTGATAAGATGAAAAAGTTTTCTAATTAACAGTGAAATTTCTTCGTGGAATTCGTCAGTAGCCGCCGGAACAATTCGCGAGTTTGGAATAATTCATTGAGGAGAAATTATATCCACGGTCTTGTTATTTCGCGAAAATTATACATGATACGGAATAGTGAATCAATCAATTTATTATTTATCAATTTATCATTTATTAAAGATTCTTCGATATGCATAGATGCTTGCAATTATAAATTCATTTCATTCATTTGTCTATATGTATATTTTTAACACGCGACAAGCTTCAGGTGTATTTATATATATATATATATATATATATATATATATATATATAATATTATAT
Organism: Cephalotes varians; assembly: GCA_037157785.1. Taxonomy (NCBI): domain Eukaryota; kingdom Metazoa; phylum Arthropoda; class Insecta; order Hymenoptera; family Formicidae; genus Cephalotes; species Cephalotes varians. Next base: position 101,364 of record JANQDE010000029.1, read on the forward strand.
TAATATAAATTTATTAATAATTTAATTAATTTTATACAGTCTTTAAATTCTGAAGAACTATACCAGTTATTAACGATTTTCAACATGGAGAAAATGAATTCTAATAAAAACATCCGAGAGAGATGTCATGAGTAAAATTAAAATTTTAAACTATTTTGCAATATCTCATATTTATTCTCAAAGACAGTTCATAGTGCATTGAAATTATATATTGCCTTTTGAACGTCGCATTTCGATGGAGCGCTGTATTCATGTCAAATATTGATAATTTTATGGACAAATTTTCAAAGGAGCTCAATATTAAATTTTCGTAATATGCCATTCACATTTGTACAAATTAAATTTATGGATATTTATTTGATGTGTATACGTAATAATTCAATTCGCTACAAATGTAGCATCGGCTTTTTGATGCCGTAGCACAGATTTAGATACGAAACAAAATATATTCGCGTGAGAGAAGTCAGGCTGGGTTACGGATTCCCCTGGAACGAGGTGAAAGCAAGCGCGAGCAGAACGGGAAGCTAAGAATTTTAAAGTCCAAGCCCGTACGCAACGCAATGTTCCCGCAATCCGCTTATTCCGGTCCAGAAATTCTCGCCACCGCCCGGAATTGTAGACGGGTTCGTGCCCTCGCGGAGGCGACGATGCCGTCGCGAATTTCTTCCGCGGAGGGAAACGACAACGGCCGTTCGGTCGTTGCTGACCTAATAACGTTATCGCGTACACCGCGGGAAACAATGAGCGCGATGCGTCAGAACGAACGACGGCGACTGGTCGCGTCGTGAAAATTACTGGCATCTCAATAAGAACGGAAAATTTTATTCTTCCCTGGTGCGAGAGAGCGACTTTATCGCGCCCGGAGTATAATAATTTTCTCCTTCGCGCGAAATTGAGGTAACAATGGAGTACGAGCGAGGATAAATAACGCCCGAACTGACTCTATCCCATCCACCATGGGAATTCCTGGAGATTCTTATTAAGATTCCGCTCGTATCCGTCGCGGATACAATCTATCTTGACTCGTTCGTATTCCGAAATTTTATTCAAAACATTAACTCAATCAGCGTTAATTGTGTCACAACGATATCTCTTTGACTTTGTTTAATTTTCTTGGAAAAATATAATCGGTTTTTGCTATGTATCCGCGGCGGATAAGAGAAGAATGATCTGTCGAGTTAGCGAAGACAGATAACGTGCTGATAACACGGCTGTATGTGTGGAAAAATGAAATCAGCGGATTTTACGGCGGAACTTACGTTCCGCCACACAGCGTAGATATCGCAGAACAAACGGTAACTTCGCTTAAAGACAAACAATTCGCGGAAACTTTTCAAGCGTTTGTGCCAGCTGCCGTATATAGTAAAAAGTTATATCAGGAACTTTTCTTTGGGATCCTAATATCCTATGGGAGACTCTATCGTTTAAGACAAATCTGGCGCAATCGTTTCGGCCAGATGTACTTGACTCTTTGACCGTTTTTTCGCTGACCTGACTGAACCTCGTTAGGGCGAAATAAGCATAAAATATTTATATTCCTGAACATAATAGCAGCAGATGTATATAGATTTACAAAACATTCTAAAAAAAAAAACATTTTCTATCTCTATTTGATTATAAATATTTCTGCACACAATATTAATTTCCGAAATTTAATTTGTATACAAAACTAAATTTCTATAAATTTTCTTTAATTTTCAATGTAACGTGAAAAACTTGAAGTTCAAACCTTATAAATTTCGTCTATTAATGATTTTTACCGTGTTCTTCATCGCGGTAACAATCTCTGTAAAATTTTCATAATATTAGTATCTCGATCGAATATTCAATAAATAGCACGGTTAATTACCCGCATTATACGAGGACTAGCGATGCGTGCGTATTATACTAGCATATTTACGGTCGTCGCGTATTCTGTCTGGGCGTTGCCGATAAGATCGTTAAATTCCGCCGTTCTCTCTAATCGCGACGCATCGTCGATATTCAGCTGCGAGCACGTTGAATGCGATAAATGCCGCACACAGGCAGCTCGACGTCCCGAATGAGTGTTGCAACGGTCGGACGAACTCGCTCTGTAAACGCACGAGGCACACAAAAGCTCATACGCCGTCGATGAGCCTGCGAACGACAGCCGCTCTCAAACGAGCGCAGAATCTACTGCGGCGCGGCACCGCGGGTCGCGACTCGCGGCAAATTAATTGGCCCGATTGTCGCTCGCCGGGACGTTGCCTCAATTAGTCTCGCAGTACGTACCGTGGATGCACCGTGGATGCACCTGCATGAAATTCCGAGCCTCCGCGCTCGCCTTTCGTACTCGTAATCGAGGGACGTGCGCGCACGTGCGTGAGATACGCCTTGCAAAATCATTACGAGTGGAAACGACCCTTCCGACATAAAGAATTTCAGAATTAAAGTTAAAGATGGTTTTAAGCTAAGCTTATTGCTAAAAAAATATATTAGTATTTGTATTATTTTCACTAGTTTTATTTTTCCGACTTCAATATAATTTCCAATAGTTATATTTTATATTATAATAAATTGTTTATTGTATTTATTGAAGAATATGTATTTTATAAATAAATATGCTTTTATTATTATTATTTTTTTTATTATTTTTACTACTATTTAATGTGTTTAATTTTCGTATGTATTTTTTATAATTTCTAATTTTAAATAAGAAAATAATTTTAGTTCGCTACAAGGATCTTTGCAACAAAATAAGATTATTGCGTTGCCTTCCGGTAAACTTAACGCATGTTACGGATGTTACGCACGCACACGTATGGAATCGCAAAGACTCGAGGCGATTCGCGCCGCGGCCTTCGATGACTCGTTATTTTTGCTAATAGCAACATTAGCCGCTCGAAAAATTGCGATCGTTACAAGCTACCGCTCGCCCAACGCGCAAGGCTAAACGATGGTAAGATGAAATCATGAAAGCGTGAACGGGCAGTGATAAAATGCGCTCTAACGGTTAACTATCGTCTCAAGGCAAACTAACGACGAAGTAACGACGAGTACAACGATGGCCCGGCCAATTTTCCAGGTTGCCACGAAATAATTGCGGCCGGAACGGTCGAGCATAATGATTTTCGCATCGTCACGCGATGCCAAGATGTATCCTATATTCTCTGTGCTCTCGTGACAAGACGCCGATAAGAAGTGTACCGGAAATTTGATTCGCCGATAACGTCTCATAAAGTTACGAAAAATTCTTCATTGTTTTTTTTAAATCTCTATCTCGAACTAAATAATCTTTTTTTACTTATTTTACTTGTTACAAAAACGCGTAAAATAATCGCTCATCAGAAAAGAGTTAAATAATCGCTCGTTATCTTTAAATTACTTGCAACGCATGACCGCATCAATCAAGATTCTCAATGCAGCAATATAGAACTCGATTACAGAAACGCTTCGCATTAAAAATAAGTAGTTATAGAAAAAAATTCTTTTACTAATACGATAAATACTGCAATTAATATTAGCGGCGCAAACCTACTTTGCTCGGAAATAATTAAATTAGACATAATTAGATTTCTAATGCGTAGCTGCAAAAATTAAATCAAATAAATTCACGTTAATTTGTCACTACTATCGCACGATGTTTAATTCGAGCACGATTCAAGCGCGGCAATCGAGATTCCTCAGCTGAGACGCAAATTACACGACGCGATTGTTGAGGAATGGCGCGCGACACAATGCAGAAAACTCGACGGTGTGAGTACCGCTGACGTAAACCTTGAAGCATGTTGACTTGTTGTATCGAATGGTTTCGACCATTCACTGCTCGTTATTTATGCCGTCACGAACGTTGCATTTCGATAAGTCGACTAGATTTGTATATCGAGAATTTCGATAAAGCCAAACAGCGATACGCCGCTGTTTCATTGGAAAAAAATACGGAAAGAACATTCCCCAATTTTCAGACATTATAAGATCTCACTAATGTATTTTTATAACATTTCTAATAAATTTGTAAATTAATTATTAAAATTGAATCAAAATTAATCGAAATTATTTTCTACTTCTGAAATTCGTTTCTGCACATAATTTTCAAGATTCCTTTCTATAAGGCTTTATTTTGGCAATGTATCATATCTTTTAGGGACCACTTTTTGCATTATTTTTGAATGTAAAGTAGTAATCGCATTTGATGGAAGCGCGTGTTATGGCAAAACAGCAATTTTAGAAACAGTCAGCGCTGTGAAGTCGTGCTTGCATGACGAGTATTCATGAGGAGTCATAAAACGAGGTCGTATCTCGAGTTCGTGGGTCAACTTGGTCGAACACAGGCGTAACAACTTTTCGGCACGTTGCTGTAACTCGTTGCAGCGGCGCGAGTATCGCATCTGCAAAGCGAGTTGTCGAATCATATCGAGATTTAGGTTGACTGCAGAAGCTGAGTAACTGTGAAGTTGTCGAAGAGTTCCCAAAAGATCTCATGAGAAGGGTGAAATCGATGCAACGGAAAATATCGAAGATGGATTGAAGCGTTTCTTCGAAACTGGTTTATATTACATTTTCAGATAAAATATAACTTCAAATAAATATCTCGAATAAATTATTAATTTAAGAGTGTCTAAATCTCTAAAATAATTATTATACTTGACTGTTCATGATTCAAAGAAAAATTTGCATTGTAGAAATAAATACGAAGTTAATAGTAGTCGATGTTTTAATAATCGGATATTAAAGAAAATCATAACAAAAATAATAAAAAGAAAATTAAAATCTATACAATTTTATAAAAGATATCCTCTTGAATAATTCGACAAGGTAATTGTATTATATCGTGAGGTCATAAATAAAATAAAAAATGTCAATCGCGCGCGTCATTTGCATGTTGGAATATGCAGCAGAGTGAAAGGAACAGTAGGACTCTCTGCGCAACGTAACGTGTAACGGCAGAAAATATATGGTCAACAAATGTGACTTTTGATGTTGCGGCACTTGCAGGAATTTCGCTCATGTTAATGTTGGCAAAAATATTACGAAATAGTACTACGAGATAGTATTACCAAATGATACCTACGAGATACGCGTTCGATAAACAAAGTATTTTATAAAACATCTCGTTATTAAAAATCAAATAAAAGGAATAAAAGGATTTAATAAAAATTAATGATACGAAGAGGAAATGTGGCTCCACGAAATAGGATTTTCAAAATCAATATAATTCCCCTTTCATCAAATATTCTGTTACTAAATCAACAAACAACCCAGATTAAAAGGAAATATAATGAAATTTAAAATAGTTTTTAATACTTTTCGCTATAAATTTATAAAACAAATGGTGAGGGAAGTGGGAAAGGGGAACCTCGGAGAGTGCTCTAGCACACTTTCAGATCGTAATGCGGCATTATAACTCAGGCGACGGCCAACGTCGTGCCATTATTAAAGCGGATGCGGCGAGAGGTAAGCGGTGCTGCAAAAAACGTTGCCGAATAATCAACGCGTACTCGCAAAACGGCGGCTAACGAGAAACTTGGACACAAAATTATGTGCAAGTCGAAAGTGTCCCGGAAACTACCTTACGGAATTTCCCGGCGCGGCAAGATTCCGCGCGAAAGCGCTCGTATTCGTCGACGTCGCAAAACTTGCAGCCGACCTATAGTCGAAACTTGCGACTCCGAGAAGAGATTGCACACAGCACTCGGCTACTCGCCCGCGGCAACGAACGCTGCTATTATCGCCACTGGCTGCACCGTTGGCCACTCGTACGCGTCTCGCGAACGGAATGACGTTATTAACGAGCTCGTTATCTTGCCAAATAATAACTGTCGTGACGAACGACTGCGCGTAATAACCGTCACGATAATTGCGGGGACAAAGCAAATTCCCAGACGCGAGAATTATGCATTCTCGCGCGCACGAGTTAATCTGCGCGCCGATAACGGAACGGTGCTCTCCGCTGATAAGAACTAAGCGAAGGCCTGATAGACGAATGTACATTTGTTTCACTTCCTGCGCTTATAAAAATCGATTTGATTTTTATTAAAAAATTCTTGTTAATTTATTATTGGAGAAATATTAACAGAATGCTGCAAAATTACGAGCATTACGTCAGAAAGTTCGCAGTTATTAATTAATTAAGTCAGAATTATAGATAATGCTCATTAATTAACATCCTACCCAAATAATAAATCCTCAATATTAATATCTTGTATATATAAACTCTCCGCTTTATTCGTAACTTTAATATATGTATAATTATTGTCAGATAACAAAGAATTCAATTCAGACATAAAACAATTTGAAATCGAAGTAGTTCTGAATCGCGAATTACGTTGCACGGATATCAGACATGATTTGACTATGAAGAGAAAGAATCACAAGTGCTAATTAATTCTGCATCGTTTAAAGTTGCACGATCACGCACAGGATTACGCTCTCATCTGGATATCAATCAACTCGTCTCGATTTCTGTGCAACTCCGTGAAGCTTTTCGCATATCTCGACGAATATTGAGCGGTGACGTTACCGCTCAAATATGCAAAAAACGCGAATATTTGATCGAACAGTAATTATCGAAATCTAAAAGAGTCACAAAAACTGATAACTGGGATAATTGTATTACCACCGTTTTAATAAATTCAAACGCACAAAACTTTGAAGTCGCGAAATTCAAAAATTCGAAATTCAAGTTTGAGATTTTTGAGATTCAAAGATGGAGTCTAAGTGTCGAGAAGTGTTTTTTAGATTATCTACGATTATCATGTGATTGCTAACGAAGTATGCAGTTTTCACTGTTGTTAATCAAGTAATCGTGTAAATGATTCAATTTATTAACAACTTACTAAATTTATTAACAACCCAACAACACTTCTCGTTAATAATTCGCCAGCGAGAGTCACGGTATTATTTTAATCTATTGTTACAGACAGACCTACCGCGTAATACAGCACTGCAGAAAATTAAACGGCGCCACTAATTTTCTCCTTTGTATAATACCTTACGAAGGTTTCCGTGTTTGTTTGTGACTTTACACGCACGAAAATCTCGGCTAACGATGCAAGTTAGCCGAGGACCACTCACATAACAAGATCCCATACACGTACGCGCAAATTAAATAGTGAGGCGTACATGTGCGAGCTCTCGGTCGTCACGACGAAATCTAAACAGGATTCGAAAGCTTTCATGTGAAAACTACGACGTTTCTCATCGAGGTCTGGAAAAGCGACGTCGAGTTTAACATAAAGCTCGCGTAAAACACGACGTAACGTTATACATATGCGTAACAAAGTAACAGGAAAACTAAACAAATGCGTTCGTTTACGATGGATGGAAGCTACGTAATATATCGAAAGTGATCTTCAATTTTTCTATAAATAAATAGATTTGTACTTTAATAAATTAATAATTTGTATTAAAATCTCATTTCTCAATTAAAATATCACATAATTTTTAAGAAAAATGGATGATTCTGAAATTTGTTTGTGGTAACAATTCGACCTTACATATTTTATATATATATATATATATATATATATATATATATATATGATATGTAATTTACAAAAGTTATTTAAAGAATATCGATGTTAAACGCCAATTATGTTATTATACAAATTATGTGTATACTAAAAAAAAATATATAGAAATTGAAAAAATATATATATTTATAAAATAAATTAATAATCACAGATTCCATTAAAATCTATGAATAAAAGTACATTCTACGCGTATCTAGATTTTAACTGAATAAAATGATAATGATGTGATAAACAGAATATTTCCCTTGATGTAGAGAGTACCATCATCAATCAGAAAGAATGTAATTTTAACGGTTACTTGAGTACTTAGTAATTAGTGCAGATCGGTTCATTTAATTACAGGATAGAACGTGCAATCCACGATAGCGTTCGCGATATCGATCTAACTCGATTCGTAAGAACACACGGCCTCGATCGAAACTGGCCGCTCGCACGCGCGCGCCGATTGCGGATACGTATGCTCTCCGTGTATAATCCGCGATATCGAAATGCCTGATTAAACAGGGATATTGCGTTCGAACGCGGTGGCGCTTGGAATGTCGCATTGCATATCGTAATGTCAACGTATCGTATTACATGAAAATTATTGATCGAATGTCGCGCGATGTCATCGCATAATACAATTATCGATTGCGTAACTAAAAGCTCATGAAAATTTAGGTAGTAATCGTATGAGAAACGTCATCTGGGTTCAACGTGTACGTATCGCGCATTGTTACGTGACTGACGTAATCGCAATTTGTGCAGTAACTCATATCATTGTAAAATACTGATCTAACTGCTGATGTATTTTCAATAATGTTATGTTATATATAATAAAAGTTTTAAAATCTATATAATTATTTAAATTTCTTTTTCTAAATTTTATTTAAAAGAGCTTTCTACAACATCTATTTTTTTAAGCGTCTCATTCCTCTCATATGTATGCATATATTTTTATGAGATGTCAGATTTTAATTCTTTACATATCTATAAATCATTAATTAATTTTGCGACAATTATAACAAATCAAATTGCTTAATAAATACTCCACAAAATTCCAATTTTTGATCTTTGGGATCTTTTAGATTAGAGAAAGTTAGTCTTTTATAAGTATAGGACGTCCCAGAATTCCCGATTTCAATGCCAATAACAGATTTCTCAACCAACCATATATTCAGTTTTTATTCGCGGGAATCGATAATCCCGAAGTCAGGCAGATCGGCCTTTTCCGCGTCGCGTTGCTTCTCGATGCAATCTATTCGCAAGTAAAAGTGCACTCACGTTGCATACTGACGTGCGCTCCGACTCTCGTTGCGCGACGCACAGGGGGAAACGAGTTTATGTGTTGGATACATGCTGCCGTTGCACGTATGTTGCGAATCAAGACGATGACACGTCAATAAATCATTTGCGACAACGGTCGGGCGTTCAACATTGTTCCGACAAAATTTACGCGGCACGATGCGACGATACAGTCGGGTGAAATACTAGTGCTCGAACAATATCAAGTCAATACGATTGAGAGCCTAGCAGAAATGTTCGTGAACAATGGGATTATTCGAATGAGATGTTTCGCGCGAGAGGTACGTTATACACCCACTGTCTGCGCCCCCAATTAGCGTGGAATCAATTTGTCGTTAAGGTCACCAGTGCAACAATAATCTTTGAATTTCAGAGAAGCTAATACACGAGAAAATTATTTCTCGTGTAAACTCTCAAATAAATCTTTCCTTAATAGTTTCAATTTGACAGAATTGTAAGAAGATATTTAATATAGAACATCTAGTGTTTGATAAAATTTTCTAGTGAACAAATTAATTTTAGGTGTTACAGAATTAATAAATCGAGAAGGAGATTAACTTAAAATTTATCATGTACTGCTTTAACCTACTTCGTACGAAGTAGTTAAAGATTAGCCATATGCAGGCGAAAAGGCATTAAAGTCACTCGCAGAACGGTTAAATGCACGTTCTGCAGCTCGTTAATAAATTTTCAAATTCCGTAAAATATTCTATTAATAAAATATTTCATAATTATTAATTATTTTTTAATCAATAATTAGAAAATATTCTATTTTATAATAAATAAAATATTTTGTTGTTATTTATTATTTCATGATTAATAATTGTTTATAATGAACAGGAGACGCACTGCGGAGGAGACACAAACTGCAACAATTCTATTACGACATCACCATGCAGCCACAACACATTGTCACTCATCGAGAAACCACCGCTCTGTCACCGCTCACACATTCCTTATCTAATCACTGCACACCATTTACGACACGTTATCTTCGTTAATTATACTCGGACGCAGCGCAACGTATCGGATTTTTTTTTCGAAGCTACGGAATTATTCCGGAATTAGTCTTCCGATGGAAGAGAAAGACAGGGATAAACAGGAATCGGATAACATGATTACTCGCGCGAGCAGGAGTGTACTCGCGTTAAAGAGCGCGTGGATACTGCATGCAGCGCGCGCGTTTCGCTCGGTGAACGTGGGCGAACGCGGAGCGGAGCGGAGCGAAGCCGCGCGATGCCTACCTACGCTCGCAGCCTAAACGCGCCTTCCTCCTCGCTGACCTTCCCCAATGCTGTGTCGCGTGACCGCGGCCGTCGGTCGGAGTGTGCCACGTGCCACGCTCCGATCGACTGCCGCGCGACTCTCTTCAGCTGCATTTTCTCGCGCTTAATTCATCCGCATTAAATTTACCGTGATTTTCTTCCTGTAATACGGATATCTTCCCAGAAGGTAAATATCAGCAGAAGAACAAACAAAGAAGAAAAGAAGAAAAAAGATTTGATTCTCATCTATGGATGAATTATCTTGCGACTTGGAATGATCTGACGAAGTATTTTGGTGATTCAATATTTTTGCGATTTCTTTAATAACGTGTATTACATATAGGATGTAATATAATTTAATTGTAAAAAACACACACACACACAAAATGTTCTAATGTCTCTCTCGAAAGAAGCAAAAATGCAGGAAACTTGGTAGAAAAAGATTTCACGTTTGCAGAAATAATAATTGTTAATATATATTCTATATGCGAAATATATATATATATATATATATATATATATGTGTTATACATATATTTCGAAATGGTAAAAAAGTCATATTTTACAATTAAACATTTAATATTTTAATAAAGAAATATTTTTGGCAATTTACCTTCCGCAATGTAATGAGCTCTCGACACGGTTCTCCGTTAATTAAAATTATAACATGACGTATACTCAATTGCAATTAATAATATTATTACAAATAATATATTTAATTATTAATTCCTTTAACAAATAATTTTCAATTAACTGCAATTACTTCTTCTAAATTCGCGTACCGGTATCCCATCGGAAAATGCCCGGCTCACGCGGAAGACGCGACAAGGTTCAATGCACGATGCGCCGAATCGGGGTTACGACAAATCGTTATGCCGCGCTTCCGCGATCGTATGAAAAAGGGTTTACGGCCCGAGCGATCGTTTAGCTTAGCAACTCGACACCGCGTTTGCTATCTCGACTCTGAAATTATACGTGTTGTATTTATCAGACGGTTAAACGTCATGCAGCTAGCAGTTCGGGATCGTGTCTCTTGATCGCGGAAGTGTCGAAAACACGTACGGAGAGTACATCACGCAACGAGATATCTTTCGGAGAAAGCACTTCATCTTGCGACTTCGTGTCTCGTGCAAATAATTGTATATCCTTGTAAATTTAAGTTTCAGATAAATAACTTTATAAGCATATATATATATATATATATATATATATATATATNACGAGATATCTTTCGGAGAAAGCACTTCATCTTGCGACTTCGTGTCTCGTGCAAATAATTGTATATCCTTGTAAATTTAAGTTTCAGATAAATAAATTTATAAGAATATATATATATATATATATATATATATATATATATAATATTATGTATTTTGATATCTGTTTCGGTGAGTGTTCACATTTCATGTTCCTTATACATGTATTTTTAGTAAAATATTAAATATCATTTCAGTGAAATATCAGTTGTTATTATTACTTTTATTATCACAATTCCACAATCCGAATCCAAGTTCCGCACAGTTTCAAAAGCTACTTCATTACGAGTAATTATGAGTAGCGTATCGAGCGCAGGCGCGAAAGGCATGAAAAACTATGTATGACGGATCCGGGCGCAATAACAAACGCACGATAGTAACGGTGCTCGCGGTACGAATGCAATGCTTTCGCATTCCATTAGCACGCCGTGGCATACTCGGTAAAGTGCAAAATGAAAGACGCTCTTCGCTATTTCGGTATCAGCCGCGTAAAGGAGTCCACGACGAGCGCGCGTCGTTCTCACTTGAGCACTCTTCGAACGCGACCGGATAAATTTATTCTGACACGTACGGACGTGAGGCGTTTACGCCTCACCGTCTCTTTGTGCCGCGAGAATGAGTGCCCGAGATTTCGCGGAGACGACGGACGTCGTTTTCGCGACCAACCGGTGCCGGTAACTCGAGACCGACATGAAGAGCAAACGACCCGCAGCCTGTGTATTCAGTTGCCTCTCTTTGGCGTAAACCCGAAACGGACGCCGAGCTGTCGAGGATGCTTCTATTTTGGAGATTCGGTGTAGATCTATTGCCGCGGAACGCAAATGCTGTTGCTATGCACCTGTTACCGCACGAACGCTAAAATTATCGGCTGCACTGTGAGCGCGTTTTGTTTTCCCTTTAGAACGAGATGTTGATTGATTGTGATGAATGGAATCTTTCTGTACCAAAAGATAATGCTTTCCCTCGTCGCGAATATGTATAAACATCGCTTTTAACTCTGTAAATATTTTAAATACGCGGGTAGAAATAAGTGTCAATTCAGGCGAATAATGACGCATCATTCTACACGAAAGATATATTGCACAAGATAATTTAACGTTTCCTTCGAAATCCTTTTAATCTTCTAATTCTTAAAAAATAGGGAAATGCAGGGAGATTCCAGACCCTAGCTGATGTTTTTCGCAATAAAATTATTTACAACTTCAAGATGCTAATAGCATCATATTTAACAAGTAATATAATTTGTGATATTTTTAATCTAATTTCGATTTTAGGATTGAAATCCAACAGTATGCGGCACGCAATTTGAGCTGATGAAGTTTAAATTTATATGTATAAATATTATTAAGAAACCAAGATTCATTCTTCATTAGTCCTTCTTTGTTTGTGTGATTCACTTGTTATTATTGTTCAAAAAATTGTCTTTTAAAAATCATACAAGATGAAGTACTAAATACAGTTGCAAATATTCTTTTAAAAGTTTTTTATAATTTTTTACAATATGTTTTAAATTTATATTTATGTTTATCATATGTAACTCTGATGTCATATTTATCAAGATAAATTTCAACAAAACTACTTGATTATCTCTTTAAGACGTTGATATCATTACACAAGACAAGATATCATTACACTAATGATAAATATAGTATGTACTCATATAATGATTCGTTGCTTAGAACAGCAATATATAGCAAAGTACAATGTCTAAGTGTATTTCGTTTGGCGAATCTCCAAGTAACAATATGTTTACCTAAATCGATTCTCGAGAGAGACAAATTGATTGCTCAATTAATGTTCTAAAATACATCTATAAAATAGAAAATAAAAAATGAAGAAAATGATAATGAATTATAAGCGGTTTTAAGAATCAAAAAGAATCGTTTTAACTGTAGACAAAAAATTGCGAGCAAAATACGTCACGATATATCGTAATTTGCGATTTGCGTTGTTTAAATTAAAATTCAAGTTTTTACATCATATTTAACGATTAAGCTGTTAAATGCAGCGACTGCGCGTAGCGCAGTGCGAAATTGACAGGTTCAGATCGAGCAGCATTTTTCTCCGGCGTCTCGCAGATTACGGAAACACCATTTCCAGGACAAAAATGACGGTGCTTTCAGCGTTGAAACGGAACAAGATTTCATTGGAAAACAGATACGCGAATTTTCGGTTCCGGATACTGCATTTTCCGCGGTCACGCGAGCTCAACTCCGTAAATAAAAGCGCACTATGCAAATGCAAAAATAGCGTCATTATTCTCTTCGGCCGCGCGCACCATAATATTCTCTTTTATCCCGAAGCGATAAATATTTCTGCGAGCTTCGCCGGGGCCGTTGTGACAAAAGCACAGGCTTGTTATTCTCGTGAAAATGGTACGGTGTGTGTATAGAAATGCAGGCGAAATTAAAAAAATGAAAGATCGCGTCGGTCGTCTGCTCGATCCTCTCATGTTTTCCACGCGCTGTCCGGATCCGTGGACATATCCTATGCATCAGCACGGAACAATATAAATTCGAATTTTTTTCGTCGAACGTCTCTCGGCGTTTTTTTTTTTTTTCGTCGTTCTGGAAAACTATTTCCCGATCAGACTCACGAAAAGGATGAAAAGACTATGAATGCAAAATCAAGATGCAATTAATATCGGCACAATATCTATGGAGATAGTCGTTCAGGCTTTACTTTACACGAAATAAAAAGCTGATGCAAATATCTTCGCGATTTTCGAATTTTATAGTCGATTGTCGATAGCTGATTAACCACAGACCAACATGTAATTTTGCACATCGCGAATTGCTAAATTATTTCACATCCAGGTAATATCGTTCTCGCTGCGCGAATATCTCTCTCGCGAAAAATATTATTCATCGATATTACATTCTTTACTCCGGCAGTTTAATGTAAATCTTGCGATACGTATACGCATACTGACGGCTAATGGATGAGCTATGCACTGACGTAAATCACAGTACAAATCTTGTTTCTCTTCGCTTCGATGGAAACGCGATATTTAAAATTAACGTTTCGACAATCTCGAAAGGGAGATACCGCGTGCTCTTGACATGCGATAAACGCGGCGGATCCGGATTTAAGCGATCGCAATTCCATATTCTGCGCAAAATAGATGCAAATTAAAAATCTCACAATCGATTAACGGACAGCTTGATACCGGTGAAATACGCGATATTTAATATCGACTGAACTGTAATATCGGTTAACAAGACGTATCATTGGAAATAAATGATCAGAAGTGAACGAGGCCGAAAGCTGCGTTCCGCAAATAGTACCTCCGATTACGACGATACGAGATATTTAATTGTTTCTTTTTTCGGCGTACCAATAACGCAGATTACGAGTCCTCGATATCAAGCGTACATATTCTAGAGATGTCGAGCGCGCGGGAAGCTGAGATCGATTGTGACAAGATGCCGCTGTAACACTAGCGATAATTCGAGCTCCTTGATTACCGCATACGTCGAGAGAGGAGATGAGATTACGCTCTCTGTAACGTAGTAAATCCCTCCCGCAAAATATCAAAAGCTCCAATTCGTTCTCGCGAAATTTTCAAAGAAAACGCTTTCGTTACGTTTTCGGTGTTTTCGTAGCGTTGCGCTCGCTACGTTTGCCGCAAAAAGCTTCATTTCCCTGTCCCATTTAGTTCTCTTGCGTTAATCGGAGTCCGTTGTAATTGAAACAGAACCGGCTATCGTGTCGCTGCATTATATCGCGCCGTTTGACCGCGTAATATTGAAATTGTTACGGCGGGTGGCACAATAAGAGGCTGAACCGGTTTCAACTTGTGTCAGCTATGTCTTTATCCTCTATTAGATAGAAAGCTCGCTTGCGCAATACCTCGAGAAACCAGCTACCGTGTCGATACGATAGTAAGTTATACAATTGGGCTAATATTCAAGTATCTTTGTGTATAATCGATGCTTAAACGCAATAATCTATAAATTATCCGCTCAACACTTTCATAATCATATTTTTATACATACGTTGCTGGAATTCGAAAGCCGATGTGATATTTTTATCGATAAGAATTGGGAGATGTCTGCAATTAATTAAGAGATTAAGTTTTACTTTCCATCGCCCTTTTATAATTTTTGCAAAGTTATTAAAACAAAAATGGTTTCTCTAATTAAATTCTCTCTCTCTCTCTCTCTCTCTCTCTCTCTCTCTCTCTCTCTCTCTCTCTCTCTCTCTCTCTCTCTCTCTCTCTCTACGAAATGTGTGCAATTTATTATTTACGTTGATTTCGCACACAAGTATTAATTTTCTGTTATAAAAAAAAACGAAAATTAAAACGCCATCGCGCTTCTATTCCACTGCTATTAACTTCCAATTATATTACCGAGGGGCATTCGCTCTCTGCAACGCGCTCGCTCGTTCCTGAAACGTTTCTGAGGGACGCGTAATTCGATTCCGTATCCTAAATTTACAAGCAAGTGGACACGTCCCCGCTGACGCCGCAGGTCAGCATCCCGCTTCGATCGTCGTCGGTTCGTGCGCGTCATCATCGTCGTCGTGTTTTTCCCGCTCGTGTCCCGTCATTGACGTCAAGGAAGACCCAATTTTCGAGTCGTAATCGGGATGGGCTACCCGCCGGGGGGGATAGTTTTACGAGCGAGTGTAAGGGAAACTGTCGCAGGAGCAAATGAGAAATGTCCTGGTTCGCAACTTAGCACGCGTGTGTGTTCCACGCGCGAGAAGTTAACTTTCTTGCGGGAATTGCTCGTCTCGGCGTTTTCCGCGTCGTCGTAACTTGTACTGAATAGGATTCCGTCGGACGTACCGTCGACACGACGATTCCGGAATACGACATTTCAGAATTTTTCGTTTTATACGCTGGAACGTTTTCCTAATGGATGAAAAAAGTGCGCGAGAAAAAGAGAGAGAGTTTCGTTCCGTGGATTGCTCGGATGACAATTATTTCGAACTTGGTCCGCGAGTCCGGGAATCGCCGCTTCCGAGTTCGAACGAAATTGTTGTTTCAAACGGATTCGGGACGAAGTTGGATCGAGGCGAACGTCGAAGGAATTTGAAGAACGTGAAAGAGGGTTAATTCGATATTCTGTAAGCGGTCGCCGTATACACGACGGTATCGAACTTTTCTCGTAAATTTAATATTATCTCGTAATATTATAGCATATCGAAATTTTTCCCTTTATCGAGCTTTTTATACCGCTATTTATGATCATATGAACTTTGAATTACAAAAGTTTAAAAGATTGGAGATGAAAAGTTAAAAATTAAAATCTAAATTTAAACCTCGAGACTAAGGAAATTAAAAATTTTAATATTTATGTACTTTCTATGCAGATTTGTTAAATTTGAACTATAAATTGTTGTATTTGTAGTTATGCTGAATGCACAAATAAATTCAGTGAATTAGCATCGAGAATAATTTCAAAACATTGTGATATTCGTAAATCGTTCGTACATTTTCAGTCTTACGAAAATTCATAGTCGCTACGACAATTTTGTCGGAAGTTTTGCCAAGATATGTACATTTAAATTCCGGTTTCTTATAAATAATCATTAACCGGAGTAGCGCCGCGCGCGCTTCGTTACGGCAAAAATGGAAACGCTTGCGTATCATAATACGCGGAAATGTAGAAGCTCGTTCAAAAAATGAAAACTGAAAATTGAAATAATAATAGTTTCGTCTCTTATTCTCGTGAAACTGGCATGTCATTTTATGAGAAAATCCGGAAAATGCACTTACAAATCTTACATTACTATCTATTACGTTAAACATATTTTGACACATTTTTAATATATATGTAAAAAAAATATATTGTTAACTACCCGCTATTACCGATAATAAAACATTATTAATTTTTTTCTCTTTATTATCATCGTTATTGCTATCATTATCATTTATGTGCACTTTCCTCGAGATAATAACACTTTGCCGAGAACAAGATATGCAGAAAATATGAATATATATGAATAAATCGCGTTGATGTTTATTTTGAGGTCGGAATATTATTAACGTAATGAGAATTATTATTATTGTGCATACCTTCACATGAACAATAAATGTGCTACAAAGCTTCCGTAGTACAATAATCAGAAATTGTTCATGGCGAGCTTTACATTTCCATTAATATGCGAGCGAAACAATAATGTGAGCGTAGTTTATAATGTATTTAGTGAAATAAAATAACTCGTTGTGAATGCCACCATAATCAACACAATACATTGATTCAAAAGAAATTCTACACTGGACAGTTCACGTGTACAATATATATTTCTGAAATAATAGTACCTATTATGAGAGATTATTATTAACTATTATTATTACATTACTAACAACAATTAATATTGTTATTGCAAGAAATAAATTAAGTTATTTTTATCAGTTTTTATCAGTATTAAAAATATTCTTCACAAACATCAAATACAGCTGCACATTATGTAATGTTTCAATAATTTTGGAGATTTAATTAAAATCGCGCAATCAAAGTCCTAATAAAAAATATTCAGGTCACCGATAGTTTATATATGATTAAAGCGGATCAAAGTAAAAATTTGCATAGAGTTCGATATCAATTTTTATTATTTAATTAATCTTGTCTATTTCTCATGATACGACATAAATAATTAATTATTAATAAACAGACAAATCATTACATAATACCTAATCAAATATACAATGCGTCTATAAAATATTATGTTCTTCTGTGATATTTTTGTGCTATTAATTATAGATACGTATATACAATTATACAAATCTTATGCGTATTGAATATAATTTTCATAGAGCTATTACTTCAAATATAATCGTCACTCATTGGTATTCGTGGCAGCGGAATTGATGTAATGCTCTGTAAATATCCTGTAAAATACAATTAATAAGCTTGAAATAAAATAACAAAAAAATATTTCGTAAAATAACTATTGCATACTTAATAATTACAAATAATCCATTATGTGAAGAGGGGAATAACAAGTAAAAGTAATAAATAATAAATTATTTATCCTACAGTGATTCCACCATCACCCGATGCTTCCCCAGTCTCTTCCTCCTCTCAGATTCCGTCGTTGAACTCACTCGCAAAAATACAATTAATTACGATCGCGCATTTTTTATCACACTCACGTTGCTTACGAAAGTAATTAATAATGCGGACTTATAGTTGTTTGTTTATAGGAAATGATCACGTCTACATCGCAGTGATTTATCGCGATCGCATTCCGAAAGATACTACGATATGCGACGGCACGCGCCACTACTCGCTCGTTCGAGCGTCGCGTCAGAAATGATAGCGCGACGACCTTGTGTCGCGACAAAGTCGCGCGCTTGATAAACCGTTACCACCATGAAATATTTAACGTTTTTCTAGAATATTTTAGAATATTACAGTATTTCAGAATATGTGCGATACGCTATTCTCGCGTAACACATCTTACTTTCATTTTAATCGACAAGATATTTACGTAAAGCAACATCCATTATTTTTTCTGAGATTTTACATCTCGCGTAATTTCAAAATATTGTACATTAGGAATATGAAATTAAACCGTCGTGAAAAGAATGAACGTGACTTCTTGATTCGACATTGAAATCATAATTTGCCTCTTAAAATATAAAAATTAAAAAAAAATAATAAAATAACTTTTCGATCATGCAAAACGAAAATAAATATTATTAATTAAATATTATTTATTATATCTTTATCAATCAAATTTATCATAAAATAAAGAGTTAAAAAAATTCTTACATAAAAAAATTTTCTATTAGTAATCAAATTGTCAATATCTGCAAATAACTATAGTGTACATAAATACTTGCACATATCAAATCAATTGAACGATAAAAATGGATGTTACCTTAGCTGTGAAAATCAATAATAAATCAGTATGTATGATTGCGTGAATTATGATTGCCGACACGTTTTCACATTATATTTACGAGTCTAATTAATTTACAGCATGCGCTATTCAAATATTGTACGGTGACTGTGAATCTTCATGTATTCGTGAAATTAATCAATTCAAACAGATAGTAATAATAAGCGTGCAATATTAACATTTACGAATAATAACTAATAATCATGTTAACTGTTAATAATACAATCACTGCTATTTAGGAGGCTTCCGATTTAATTCCGATATGTAAAGAGATCATGACGCACAGTATCGCTGATAATCGAATTTATCTCGATACCAAAAAAAAAAAAAATCGATATGCAACATGACTCGCGCCTACAGCTTAAGCCGAGCAATTAAGCCGAGATCAATTTCAAGCCGACCACTCAATTGATCTAACACGAATATGCATCCTTTATCAGATCGAACCTAACGCGAGAGAGGCGCGGTCCATGCCAATCAACGTTTTCATCCGCGTTGTCAGGTGTCGTATCTTGATCCGGCAGAATTCCGAACATCGGAAGCTCGAGGCTCTGACAGCGCGATCGCACTTTCCGATAATCCGCGAATTTATTTGCTCACCGAAAAATGGCCGCTAAATCCACG
The DNA here is from genome assembly GCA_037157785.1 of Cephalotes varians. Taxonomy (NCBI): domain Eukaryota; kingdom Metazoa; phylum Arthropoda; class Insecta; order Hymenoptera; family Formicidae; genus Cephalotes; species Cephalotes varians. Next base: position 121,146 of record JANQDE010000029.1, read on the forward strand.
GCTCTGCGCACTAGACTACGAATTGATAAATTAATAAAAGTTAGCTCGAGATTAAACCATCCATGCCATAACATATCAGAAGCGCCGTAATGCATCATACAAATGATATCACTCATTTATTTGTTATTCTCTCGCTTAAGCGAAAGTAAAAAATTATAATTTAAAAAGTTAATGTAAAATCATCAAAATGTAGGATAGACGTTTCAGTCACTTTAAATACTTTATTTGGTAATTTGCAGCTGCAAATAAAGAACTCTAACGTATCGCAGGCCTTATCTATGGGCCTGTTAACAAGGCACCCATTAATTCGAGAGAGGACTAGAGTAACGATAACACGTTATCGATGCACTCGGCGGGACATGCATGCATCGCCGACGATTATGCACGATCAGTCCTTTAACACAACAGGTGGTTCTGAGAACAGCGATTGATCGAAGGAACTAGTAATTAATGTAACGTATATAACTCGCTTTATCTCAAATACTTAAGTAATAAATCAGTTCACATCGCCGTTTTGCTACACACGCGTGTAGTCTGAATTTGAAATTTCATTATCTTCTCTCTCTCTCTCTCTCCTCCTCGTATGTAATATTTCTCATTTTCTAAAAATAAAGATGTTTTTAATCAGGCAGACAAATTAAAAAATTACCTCGACGTTCTCGTAGTTTCTAATAAAATTATTTCGTGAGACTGCTATTCTAAATTTCACAAATTTTTTTACGTCGACAATGAAGTTTTTTTTCTGTTTTAATATCCTGGCCGACATGAGAGACTAAAACACGTCATTCATATGGACGTGAATGGAACGTTCTATTAATTGAGTTTTGAAAGCGGACGAATAAAATTCCCGTATTTCAAAACGATTGATTAACGTGAAAACTGTCAAAACGTTAATAATAAACGTATCGAATACATTATACACGTCTTAAATGATATTTTGCATCCCCGCTGTATTATATATTCTGAATTAAACACCTATAGCACCAGCCACTCAATTTAAATGTAATCGATGTGAAAAAGGCCAACTACAAGGGGGTAGGTGTAGTAAGCCTTAAGTCGTAAGCCGCAAGAAACTGACCAATCATAGTCGATTATTCTCCGCACATTCAAATAACTGGTCAATTTTTTACGGCTTACGGCTTACCTATTGTAGACGACCCGTAATGCGACATTCAATGCGGTAATATTGCAATAAAACCGAGTTGCACTGGTGCAAAGATCCTTCTTCTACATATTTTTTTATATCTTCCTTGAAAAACCCATAAAACATCCTTAAATCTCGTCGATATTGAACACTGCAAACACAACTGCGCAAATCTTCGCGAGTTGTACAACTAAAGAGATATGAAAAAATAAAATGCTCCGAAAGGAATGTTCGGAATACCTTCTAAGAACGATTTTAAAAACAGCTGAGCGTAAAAGCGCACGAGTGCGGTCAGAAATTAATGATTTCATTGTTTTTCTTTTTTTTTTTTTTTACTTGGCGGTAGCGCTTCTGCCATCCGCGCCGCAGTTCGTCCTACGTCCACGGATTTCTCGCGGGAACATTATCATTTTAGTTAGCGGGGATTGCACCGGCAATGTGCCGATTATCGATTCGAGCCGCCCGCTCGTCAAGTAATCAAGAGTCAAGATCCGGCTGCAGTCTCTTTTCTCGGATTCTGTCTGCACTTCGTTTTTCTTATCCCCCGGGGAGAGGAAGCGGTCTTCCGGCGAGGAAACACCGCTAACGAAAGTAAATTCTCACAACCAATCGCGAAAAGTATTGATAGATATTTTTATCTACGAACTTTTGCAATCACATCAAGATTTCACGATAAATTTCAACGGTTTGAATCCCTTTATTTTTGCAAAAGACCAATTCTTAAATAAATAAATATTCAAAATAATCAGATCGTTAACTTTTTTCGTATTTCAATCCGTTTTTAATTTCCTTAAATAAACTCATCGCGTTCTCTCGTCAATAATTCACATACTGAAATTACGTTTCTAGGATTAGTCATCTTTGTGAAATTGTCGCTCAAAGGTAGACGGTTATCTTATTTTCCGCGCTCGAGGAAAATTGACATTCTCGCATCACATTTCACACATTGCTCTGGTATATATGCAACCTTAACAAGCCTTGTCGCAACATAATGCGATGTTAACATCGATTAACAAACGAGACTCAAAGTGTTTCGACCATCACGAATTTCATACAAGTTCGCTTTTAGCGAAATAAGTACAGCTATTAAAATCTTTCTCTTCTTTTTTCTTTGAAGTATTTAAAACATTATTACACATTGCAAATTTTTCCAACAAAAAACATTTCTGAAATAATAAGTGATATTATTTTCTCTTTTTTCAAAATTATATATACAATATAATATGATACATTCTTTATCATAAAATATTTTTTTATTTTCAACTATCTCTCGTGTTGAGAAATTTTAAAGAATTTATTCTTTTCGTTCCATAGAAAAAAATGAGAGAGAAAAAGACATGATTGAATGCCAGGGAGTGTACTTCCGCGTGCATTTAATGACTCTATCGGAAAATGTGGGATTTTTAAAATAAGAGGGGAACCATTTGTTCTCATTTGCGACAAATTCGCAGGTCTTAAAAAAGAATTGTGTGAGTGACGGCGAAGACGACAATGACTGTAGATAAACGACCGCAGCTCGCGACACTTTATTATGCAACGTAATGTCAGCAGATGCTGCATAATACAGCGACGAGAGGAAACAAAACGAAGATCGGAATAAGAAGGCAGGGTGATTATTAATTCACGCTTTATTGCCGCCTTCCGGATAGTAAAAACGGGAAGAAACGAACGGAAAAGGAGAAAAGAATCGGATGTCAGATCGGGCAGGTTAAAAAAAGAAAATCCGTTGTAGTCGCGTGTTTCCGCCGTTCACAAAAGCCAGAAATGGGCCGCGATTTCCAAATGATAAATGGATTTTAATCAAACGCGTTCCGGAAGGAATAGTGCTCGCGTTACGGCTTCGCGCGCGACGTGCATTAACGATGAACTTAATTAGGTCATCGCCATTCGTTCGCGAGCGACCGAGCCGATTTCATCGCCGGGATCTCTCCTTCGGGAGCATCGATCTATCAGGAAATTTATCAGGATGATGAACCGAATCGCCGTCATCGACGAGAGAAGAAACTGAATCGTGCAAGCGTTGTGACTTTCCTATAAAACGCACAAGCGATTGAACTTTTCCGCTGATAGAACACGACGAAAATGATTCGTTGTCGTCTCGATATCGACGTGGAAAAATGCCGTGAGATTCCCGCTTGTCTCCGCGAAGCCTACACACGCGTTTCGAAGCGATGGGCTAAGCGTTAAGCCGCGATTGATGCGATTTGTGACAGGAGAATGTGAGTCATCGCGGAGAAGAAAATCACTATTTTCGCCTCATAAATATATCGCAAATTACTGCGAATTATTCATGAGACGAACGCGAGCTCGCGCAGCATCCTATTTTTCACGTTATCTTTTTAAGATTTTCAAAAAAAATAAATCCTTCGGACTAAAAGTTTTTAGCATAAACAAGCAAATCGGGAAAAGAGGCTTATATCGTTAGTGCAGTCTCCGCGTTTTCGTATTTTACGGCTAGTTTACTGAGCGGCTCGGAATATATAAAAATGTATAACGAGTTAAATTTATCAGGTGAAATAAATACGAGAGATTAAAATTATATACAGGCCGTTTCGAGAGAATTTCGCAGAATTATTACGGGGAAAGAGTGCGATATCTTTCACGACGAGTGTTTGCGGACTATACATTCACAGCTTTATCGCGACAGTATTTAAGGCGATAAGTCATGCCGTTGAGAACCTTTCTGTCGACATTGGCGAACGTAGCTGGACTCGCATAAATTCAGGCGTCTTTGACAAACGAGCATACGTCGGTATTAAATATAGAGAATTAAAATAAAATTCGTACGATAATGCGCGGAATTTAGCGAGCAATGAGAACGTTAATTTCCGGCTTAAAAGATCTCGTCGACTTTGTTACGATAAAACGCCATCAATTTGTCTCCGTCGTTGACATAGTTTAATTGATTCCTAAACTCATTTTACAAGCGGATTTGAGAATGGATAGCTTCCAGCAATTGACTCGCGATCGAAAAATTCTGAACTTCGCGAGTCGAGTTGTCGTTTGAAAGAAACTTTTTAAGATGAACAATATGCATTGTTTTATTAAAATTTGTTCTAGAAATAAAATCTTTTGTGTGTATAAAGTTTTTTAATTATATTATAGAATAATATAATTAATAAACTGATCAATGAAAATTTATTATTTTAAAAGTTATTGTTGTAGTAAAAATAATAAACAAAAATAAACTAAATAAATAATCTTTTCTTCGGAGTATAAAGAATTTTAACTTCATAGCAAAATTATTAAAACCTATAAATTTTCACATCGTACCTTTTGAAAAAAATTAATAAATTTCTGTTTCTCTCCTTTAGATAAATATATTTCATTAAGCTTTGACCGGTTTATCTTTAATTATTTGTTTTCATATACCGGTCTATATTCTATTTGATATTTCATTAATTTATTATTAATTGCCTGTTTATCGAGATATTTATTTGCAAGTTATGCTTTTCTTTAAAAAAAAAAATGATTTTTTTCTCGGAAAAATAGTGTCGATAATCTCGCTTTGCCAAGCCAGGAATCGCACTTTATCCGTGAGAGATGAGACCGAGCTCGGATCAAGACACACATACATATAGGTATTCCTCATTAAACCGTCGAAGTAGCGAGCGTAATTACGGGAGTAAATCCCTGCTGGTGGTTATCTCGCCAGTATGCCCGCTCATTAATCGGAGGATAATTACGTGCGGACCTCATCAAAGTCATCTTGCGAGCAAGCGCGCGACGTCTCTCAACTTTCGTGTCGCCGGCATAAATCGATTTATGCCGTTTCGTCAGTCGGCGCGCCGTGCTCTCTGCACTTGACACATGTATATCACCGATTAAGGGATCATCTCCGCCAACTCGAACACGGCGAGTTTAATTGGATCGTCTTGTGCCTGCGCTTGAGCATCAAGAGGAGACGCGATTTACACGACGAGCATCTCGCGTATTGCAAATTATATTGCGAACACCGAATCTTCGTTTTGTTCGCCTTTGAGAGATCGACAAAGCCGAAGGGAGAGAAACGTAGTCGGGAGAGAATTTCGACTCAATTGCGAGATGACAATAGCAATGTTGAAGTTCCTCAGAGTTATCTTTCTTAATTATCTCTTATCATTTTCTTATCATTTAGTATACTAGCGTGTGTAATAACGAATATTAGAAAATTATGGCAAACGTTCTGGAACGTTCCCCAGATCTGGACGTTCTCCAGATCTTCCCAGAGAAGAAATCAAGCTTCTAAGATGCCGTATAATAAACAACTTAATTGCAAAAGAATATTAAAATGCAAATTTAAATTGATTAAAAACTTTACCGCTATTCACATTTTCTTTTGCGCTACAACCAAAGTGTCTGTGAAACAAGTATAAAGAGGAACTTTCAGAACATTTTATAGTTCGTCGTGGCCGCTGACCATGTTAATTACGCGTCGAAAAGCGCCGCTTGCAGACCGTCGCATCGCGAAGCTTCCGCGAAAAAAAAGGTAAAAGCGTTTAAGTGAAAGAAGTCAACGGTCGGAATATTGGGGTGTGCGCAGAGGACTTCATTGACTCTAATTGGATCGTCCTTTTTGCTCGGTTGCCAAGAATTACACGTAAAAATCCTGTATCAACGCGTATGTTGATATACCTTTTGCCCGATGTACAAATATAGTTGGCCTCTCTTTGCGTTTATTCGCGAGAGGCAAAGCTTTAGGATGACACACAGAGAGGAACGACTAATTAAGCAGAGCGACTCAAAGAGTAGCGAAGTAGAAAGAGAGTCTTTGTGCGGCGTATCTTATCAAAAACGAGTACTAAATATAGTACGCGCGTCAGCTTACAAATTTCTTTACATGTATCCATATTTCCTCCCATTCGTTTCATTTTACAATCGATAATGCCTGGTTAATTAATATTATAATTATTCGATTCTATTAAGTTCGAAATTTAATTTCACATTTTTATGAGAAATTAATATGATACTCTTCGTAAAGTAAGTTCGCTTTATCTTTTCTTTACCACCTTGTGCATATTATTCTCCAAGACACAAAACTTTCAATCTCCAAACAAAAAGTTAGCTATAACAAATTCCGTTACCCGAATCAATTACGTGCTCCAACTTAGCAGCGGTACTTTCTGGAGCGAGGAAATTAATGATGCATCCCGACGGTCGGAATCTGGCGAGGGGAAACGACCGCGAGTCACGTCATCCACGAGTGATAAAACTCCTTCATTTTGGGGGAGATCGTGGACCACGATGAAAAAGAGATAAACCGCGATATCCGGCTCTAATATCCCGAAGTAGAATGGCGCTTTTATGTCCCGCAACATCGTACTTCGTTTTCCGGACAGATTTCAGACCAGGTTTCGTTGCTGCAAGCGATGTTGCATGCGAGAACGTACGCAAAGATAACAGACATCCAGCCAGCTTGACAAGAGCCATTCTTTCGTTCATCACACGCGAAATGAACATCCGCCTCATCACTTTGTCGCACGTGACGCGACGCGTGAAACAATAGTTATTTCTGCACCCAAATGAGTGACATAAATATCGTCGTCGTCATTTTATCGATGTTGCGCAACAACTATTTCCTTCGCTAAACTTGCTGACATTATTTATGATTTATTTATACAATGTATTTCAACGTTACTTGTTTATATTATTATTTAATATTATACTTATATTGCACACATCATTATTTAATAATTATATTATTGTTATCATAATTGTATTGCAGGATTTACGAGACTATATCATAATTATGATGAATATTACATTCTTACTCATACACATCCTCTTTGTATTATTAAACAAAAGCTTTTCATCGATTATTCATGTAATAAAAATGTTAAAATAAATGGAAATCATTAGGTCAATTTTTTAAATTAAAATCCAATTTATATAACATGTTTTATCTTATAAGCTTAATTCTTGCACGTTGCAACCGAGATATCGATACAACTATATGAGTTTACTCTCATTATTGGAAGAAGGTACAGGTAAATGCATATTAGAAAACATGCTGTATTGAGCGGATGCGCAATATAATAGACGTTAAAAGCTGTTAAAGCATGATGCAACCGAAGAAAACAATTGATTATATTTCATTATATATTTCCTGACACCAAAAATATGAACTTTATTCGGTGAATGATATAATTTCGTATATAATCTCCAGACTTTTTCGATTTTAATTAAATTACTTGATTAATTGACTCATGTAATTGAAATTAAATAAAAAGACAATTAAAGATTGATGAAATTGTCATAATATCATAAGTGGAAAGGTCAACTATCGATCGAAGCGGATCTTGGTGCTTAATAATATGTAAATAAAAAAAATGGATTTTATAAAAGAGAACATTGATGGATAATGCACTAATAAACTATTCTTCAGAGTCGACTACGCGATCCAGTGAATTATAAATCCTGTATTAAAATCTCAAAGATTTATGCTGGGTGATATAGCCTTTCTCGTGTCAGCGCGTACATAAAAGATGTCGTCTGTAAAACTTTTGACGTATTGTATGTGTGTGCTCGTGAAAAATCAGACTTGAAATTTTTACCGTCCAGTTCCCGACAATTTCTCGAGATTCAGCAAGCGCGAGTTTCTGCGAGCAACGCGCGCTATTTTAATAGTTTCTGTCAACTTAGTTACACGTCGTACGGACGAACATGCTGTTGTCGTGTTCTGTTTGATGAATTTTATTTATCTAATCTCGGAAAAAACGTCAACAATGTATCGGCCGTCGTTTTCGAACAGCGACAATGAAATCAAAGAATCGATATAACATTCCATATACAACAAAGTACAATTATTATGTTCCGAATTAAATTACACAAAAATCGACATATTTTAAATTAAACTTTAAACACAAGCGCTTTATAATATTAAAAGAAAAGAATATTAATTCAAAAACTAATAATTCTAAAGAAATATCTTTTAGATATTAATTCAACAATTCTATTATTATTTGATAATAAAGACTTCTTTTCTAAAGAAATTAAGTTTAATTGTATTTTGTATAATTAACTTTGTTGTATAATTAACTTTAGTTGTATTTTGATAGAAATAAAATATATAGCGTATATTATATAACGTATATTATAGTTTCATTGTTCTTATTTAGAAATTGTGATATCCAATTCGCTTTCGCTCTAGTTTTGAGCATGAGTTTCGTGTGACTCATTCCGAGATATATATTCAATTGTCGCAGAAAATTGTCGGAGAAAAAAGTCGAGAGAAGAAAGTCCGTAATCCGTCCGTAATCTTAAAGAGTATACAAACCGCGTGCTATCACGATAAATTCAGTTTACGGATCTGGGAATTCGCGTCAAAGCCTTCGTCGCGGCGAAAAAAAACCACAAACGAGTTTCGCGACCAGGCTATACGATTTCACCGCGAGGTAATCCAAAGCCAAGCGCGATAAGTCAGTGGGTTAAATCCCTTCTCGCGATGTGGAAGCAAGAAGAAAGGGTTGAGAGACTCGGCCGCTCACTTCAGTCGTTTCCTCGGGTGCCCGACACCATTACGATAATCAACGGTTGGAAACCGCGTAGCAAGTATGGTGGTTCGCAATTTTGTACTCTTTCCTACTGGTAGCGCAATTTTATGAACCGGCTGGAAAGGTTATCCGTACAACAGAGTTAAAGTTACCCTTATAAAAAACGTTCGATGCGTAAACATCGGACATTATTAAATCCGTAAATGATACAAGTATTTTGTGACGCAATTGTGCACCAATAAGCAACTTTAATATGCAAGCTGCATATTGGGTCTAAGAATGTTTCAAAACTGTAATTCGTCGAAAAAAGGTTATGGTTCGAAAGCTCTGCGAACCCGATATATTTTCAGCTCTATGTAAGAAGCTGCATAGATTCGACTTATTTAATCTTAAGATATAAACATATGATATTTAAAAGTGTTCGCATTAGTTATTAGGAATTACGTGCATAATTTTAGTGTACGCTTAGCGTTTGAAAGCCTAAAAATATTTGCTGTTCTTAAAAATTTAATCATTGAACGTTAGATAAGAAAATACATCAAACGACTAGTATAAGATACGACATCGAAATGACACCAAGACTCACCAAGAATTCGCCGCTGCCAAGACTCTGTTGAGATCCGTCCGGTGTGACGGCGAGATCCGCGACGATCGACGTAGAGAAGCTCCTGCGTGCTTGATGGTGACACTTGTGCGGACCGAGATTCCTCTGCGTGGCATAGCCAGAAACCACAGCGCTCTCGTTCAATTTGGACGTCCAGATCTCCTGCTCGCGCTGCGGCGATTGACTGATGGTGCGATGCTTGGTGAACCTGGATATACGCTCGGTCTTTACCCAGTCGTGGTTCGGACGTGGCTGCCGCGTGATCGTCTGCAGCGACTTCATGGCGTTGAAACGCGAGAAACCGTCCTCCATCGCGGCCGCCCAGAGATGATCCGGCAGATCCCTGGAACCGCATTGCGTCTCCACGGATTGACGGTCCGAGGACGAGCCCAGACCGGAAGTGGTCGGCGTGGTCGGATAGAATCTCCGGTATGAGGTGTCCTTGGAATCCTCGATATCCGTAGAGTAGAAATCGCCGTCGCGCGATTCCAACGAACGATTGTTCTCATGCAGGTTCAGGGACGAGCCGATGCCGGTCGAGGTGGTCGAGGTGCGGCAAAATCGCCGCTCATTCGCCGACGTCCATATTTCATCCGTGATCGAGGAACCGATCCCCGTGGAGGTCGTAGGCGTTCTGCGTGAGCGAGCCTTTCTATAGCCGCTATTGATATAGCGTGATATTGGGGGATTTTTTGCATTTTTAAGAGCGAACACATTCGATTTTGTTTTAATTGTCACTTGAGAGAAACGAATGTATCAATAACAAAAATTTGAAGAGTTAAGTGTCGATCTTCTTTTGAAAAGAAATTAATTTCGTAATTACATAGGAAATTAAGCTTCTGTCAGAAAAAACGTAAAGAGAATTGATCGTAAATTAATTAGTATAAAAATATATAATGAGCGTATGATATTTAGATTAATTTCAGAAAATGATAAATTACAACGTAATTTTATTTTTCTTGCATGTTTGCAATAAATATAATTCTAAGAAAAAATTAAAAAATAATAAAAATCCTCTGCACATCAAAGTTTAACTCTAATAGCTTAAATCTTGTAATATGTCTGAATTTCAAAAAATTTCAAAAAATTTCCCAATAGATATTGAAATAATTGAATGTCGAAGATAAAGAATTGATAACTGATTTAAAAAAGAATTTCTGTGATATAACAGATATAATAATTTACAAATTTAATCAATCTTCCTTTTTCTTAATATGTTAAAAAACTTAGCGGAAATTTTAAAACTTGATTGATTAATTCTATAAAAATATACCTATGAGGGAGGTTTCTTTCTCTCCAGAGCTCGTCGGGATTCGCGGGGGATGTATGGCTCATAGAAGAGGACGCAGCGAGAGTAGTATGCTGATTCGCATAAGAACATCTCTGCGGAAATCCCATTCCCTCGTCCAGGCCGGCTGCCCAGAGCGATTCGAGGGGTAAGTCGTGGGCGCCCACGGGGGTGTCGCCGGCGCCCTTGCCGCTTCCCGCTCCCGTTCCGTGTTTCCCCCCGTTCCCAACGGAGGGGAACACTCTCTCGGCACCTTGAAGGACGCAGCACATACTCGTGCCGCCTCCCTCGCTGTCTCCGACGCCACCACCCTCCTCCTCCGCCTCCGACCCCCTGGAACCAACGCTTTGCAGGCAACCTATTGTGACCGAGCTTTTGACCAGATGCCAGGCTTTGATCCCCTTTTTTATGAGGGGAGTGACGACTCTCCCTTGTGGTCGATTCTTCTTGTTTCTTCTTCTCCAATAGGCCCTGTAGGCCCGACCAGCTCTTCAAGGCCGACCCTTCATCCTTCTTGGGTTTTTGTGCGTTTGCAAACGCTTATTCGGTTGCTTCGTTGGGGCTAATGATTAACGAATGACGAAACGAATGACGATCAACGACGTGATGCTCCAGCGTCTGTCTTCTCGTGCGTCTTCCTTAGGTAGAAACAATTTGTTGAGATGACTTGAGTATATACTGAAAGTTTTCGCTTTACAGTTCGCAAACAAAGCAATTTAATGTCATCGTTGCGGACTTTTCGCAGGATTCGTGAAGAGATACGGAAAGATTGTGGAAAAGATTTACTGAGAATTGCGAAGTATTCTATAGTAGATACGTGATTTGTCGAATCTCTCTCGGTAGTGTAGAATTTCACGTAAACACGACATCGATATTTTCCCTCAAATTTTCCCTTGCCAAACTTAGAGTTTTCGAAACATGGAAACTCATCATCAATTCCTCGTAACTTCATTTGGCGTACCAAATTATAAATATATTTCACTTTCTATGTGCCGTGTGTAAATGTAACCATGTGTTCTAATACTCGCAATCAATGTTTAAATATTTAATATTTGTAGCATTAAAACGTAACAGATGCGCTTGTTTCCTTATAATATCATATATTTTTTCAATAAATTATCAAAAACATGCTCTTGAATTTATTCATTTGTGTATGTGCGCACACACATGCACAAAGAAATTTTTTTTAATTAAATAAAAAAATTTACTTTAAATTTTAATTAAATTTTAAATATAAGTTTTTTAGATTTTAAGAATTATAATTATAATATCTTAGAATTTTTATTGCAACTATATGATATCAATAAAATCTATATCTAAAGATCTTTAGAGACTACGATCTACGAAAAGTTCAATAAAAATAAATAACAGCTTTTTCCAAATCAAAGTTAAACCGTTATGCAGCTGCAGTATAACATTCCTTTCTTTGATTTTATTAATTAGCTATTTAGACACCTAACAAAATATATAAAACGCTGATAATATATGTATATTAATCAAATAAATGCACTGATGAGATGATACTTATATCTCTGGTCCAAAACAATCTATCATAACTTTATAGTATATAGTATATTATTATAACAAACTTCTTCGCAGCGTAGCATGGCAAATTATCGGAAACGCAGGCGATGCGACGCGGAGTCAGAATTCATTACTGTGTCTACTTGTAATAACTTCTGTGTTATATTTTTTTTTTCATTCATTCGTTCATTCTGCGCGGCGCGCACGACGTTAATTAACTAATGAAGACTAACGAGAACGCGAAAGCCGGAGTGTGAAGTCTAGTCGATCCGAATGTTACTATACACGCGAAACGATCCCGGGGGCATCCATAAAGCTTTCGATGCCGACGAAATTCGATGGAATGGCCATTATACTACACTGGGTAAATTGAAAGCCGCGTAATTTGTTATTTACGGATGCAGGTTTGTAATTGACCGGGACGCGGCAGAGTCGATGATTTATCGCGATTGTCGGGACCCTTTTCGCCGGGACCGATCTGTCCCGTTCGTGTCGACTGTCCCCGACAGAGATTTACGAGCGATACGACCGTTGAAACGTCCGCGTCGGCAGAAACGTATGGTGGCGACGATTCCCGATGATATAACCCCGCGTTTGAAAAGAATCTCTCTTTTGAGAGTTCGCATAGAGTTGTCAAGATAATTCATAAAAAAATACGTCTCATCGTGCGAAACTTAACTGGAGCATTTATCCTAATTTAATTTTACATTTCATCAATATTTCATATAAATCACAACAAACATCGCGATGTTTCTCAATAATTTTGTGCGTGAAATTATTAAATTTCTGCTCTTTAATGTGACATTGCTGGTTGATAATAAATGAGCCAATCACGTTTTGATTTTACTTCAGGAATATTACAACGACAGCGTGATTTTGTGCGATCAAATTAATATCTTGTTTACCCTTTAAACGTACTAATCTAACTCGCTAAATTAAACTCGACACGCTTTCCCGAAATTCCCAGTGCACCCAGTGCACAGACGGAAATAAATTGGCGAATTGGCGGAGTTGAATATCATGCACATTGATTGCATGAAGTTCATATTAATTCGCAGCTGAGCTCGCAAACGCAACAAAAAATATCAAGCCTTTTTTACGATCGAAAAATATATTTTTGTTATTTAAAAACTGTCTATTAAAAGATCACAATTTTAGCTTAGCGGGAGCGATGATAAAATTTGTGATAAAAACGTAATACGCGGCGAAATGTGTGACATACGATGAAATCTCTGATATCAACGATAAAATTTTTCGCAGCTCACAATGCGACATGACCTATTTTACTTAATTCTTCCATTCACGTACGTGTCGAATATGTGCAAGAATCACGATATAACTCTTTGCAAAAGAAATTCTTCTTTAACGGATTTACTGGCGGAAATCCGCAATGGATACGAAACTTCGTCTGGATGAAAACGTAGCAGCTTCGATAGAAATCTCTCAATTTTCTTTTACATCTCTCTCAAAACCAACTTCACAATTTTCATATTTGAAAATATAACAAAAGACAAAAATCCCCCTCTCTCTCTTTCTCTCTTTTTCTCTCTCCCCTTTTGTAAAATATACGTAGCAATATACAGCTTCACAATGCTCCCTTCACAATATCTATTATAAAATTTTAGATTGAACATAGAATAATCTATTTTAAGAGTAATCATATAAGATATAGTCCTGGAGTTCTCTGAACTGAATTTTTTCTCTTTTTTACTTATAAAAGATTCTAGATTATTAATTACATATGAAATCTCTTTTTTAATAGTTTTTCTGTAATTATATTATTTTAATAAGTAAGTTTAGAAAAAAAAACTAAAGTTATAATCGATTTCTTGCATCAAAGTCTAATGCTCAACTTGAGACGGATAAAAAAAAGATCTCTCTACATTTTTATAAAAATACTTTTAAATTCCGCGAAAATTAATAAGAGAAGAAATAATATAAGAGAAGAAATAAATTGCGATCGTTTCCAAAATTAATAAGAGAAGAAAGAATGAAAAAAAAATTCAAGTACTGCACCAGCGAGAAGAACAAGAAAATAAGAGTCACTAAATATTTATAGAGTACTCTACCGACGCAAGACGATTCGACACGATACGCGATGTGCTTGCAAAAAGGTGGATGCATAAATAAGCGGGCGTCTAAGAAGTAGATGTAACATCCGATGAGGCGCGAAAGAACGGCGGACGGGTTGAGAGAACAAGAAAGAACATCTTCGTCCCTTCGAGGGGCCGCAAAATGAGCATGATCCATCATTACGATGCATAATAACGCGGACAGCACGTCCGCCGGCAGAATAAACACGGAATTTAATATTGCCATGCTACCGCGATGCGTGCATGCAACATTACCGATATGAAATTTCCGCATAGCAAAAGTTCCGCGTACACGTAACCGTATGCAAATTATCACATACGTGGAAATTCTGTTACACTCGCGATCGGCGTATCTCGATCTCGTTTGACTGGGTTAAAAAGAAATTACAGGCGCATACAAAAAGACATCAAAGCGCCGAGCGGTACCATCGTTAACCCACACAAACTGAATTATACGTTAACGGTATCGCGGGAAATACGTTATCATATCATTAACAAAGATCGATATTTAAATAGAGTCATCTTTGTCGTAATAAAAAATGATACACAGGCCATAAATAGGCAGATATTATCGAATAAAACGTGTCTCATGTGATACATAATAGGCATCCTATTTTTCAACTTGAAAATAAATAATTTGATATCTTCTTTCTTTATAAGTTAAACAGTATCGTTCTCCTCACGTCACGTTATCGTGCAAGACATAAATAATTTATAGCAGAACATATATTGCGCTTTAAAGGCAATTCTCCAATATGGAATATCCTAGATGCAACTAGAGAGTATCCATAAAATCTTATTATGATTAAGTTTGACAGTGCCGATAAAAAAGAAAAATTACTTCTGATCAATGCAAGAGTGAGAAAAAAAGAAGACAAGGAAAAAACAATAAAATTTATAAAAACAGTTAAAGAGAGACGGAGTGCATGAAGAAAACGGTACGGTCGCCATACCGTTTAAATATTTATAAAATGATTGCGGGTTATATAAAAGCAAAATAGGCGTATCGGTTGAGTCTCCTCCGTGTATCTCGTAGCTGGCTCACGCGTAAAACAGCGATTTCCATTTAATGTTGCCATGAATACACTGTCTCTAGTGCGCGTCGAGGAAAAGCGACCACAGAGAAAGAAGGGCATGCACACTTTTGCGAATCCGCCAACTTTTATATGCATTCTCGGATGCGTTACCCACGGGTACACGCGTATGTAGATCACGCAACGCGGTATTGCATTATTTTGACATCGTAAAACGTCTAGATTCTCGAAACAGCGGACACTCGTAAAAGACTCGGACGATCTGCGGAAAAAAATGATACTGGAAGCGGAAGTGACCCCATAAACTGTATCGCAATTTCCAATTCGCGAGGTAAATAAAATTCGCATACAGACTCTATAAAAATACGCAAAAAATCTTGATACAAATTGCGCATGTTTGGTTATTTTCGAAATAACAATATAAATGCAAAAATAACAGAAATGTGATCAACATATTGTTGATGCTGTATGTAATTACTGTAAAGTGTTTCAAATAAATAAAAGATTTTTTAAATAAATATAAGAGATTTTCAAGAACTTTAAATTTACATATGATGTTACATGCGCGCGTTTCTATAATAAACAGTATTAATTTTATATTATTTGACGTAATATGTATAATAAAAAAGCAAAAGACAGCCTTTTTAGAAAATATTTTAGAAAATATCTTCTAAGAACGGAACAAAGAAAAAGCGGAATGACGTAAAACTCGATAAATTATCTATAAACTTGATGGGATAGCACATCTATAAATGGCAGTGGGTGATTTAAAAAATAGACTGTAGTCAAAGACGGGGAACATAGAACATCAAGCACGATGATCAGTCTAGCATAAATATTGTCAATGAATTTACGAGACGTGGAGCCTGCGATCGGCAGCACATTTCATCTTCGCAGTCAATATCAGCAGTGCTTCGCGTTTTCGATTTTGGCGGATTTGTTCGGCCCATTCTTTCTTTTTGTGCCAGTCATTAATTGTCTGCAAAATATGATCGGTCTATTTGTGCCAGGGACAGGCGGCTTATCATAAAAAAAACCGTCACTCACGATCGGTTTATGATCGACGCGGGAGAGCTCGTAACGAATATCGAGGATTTTTATTTATCGTTCATCTTGACAGCTTAATAATACGCATTTCATTCACGTGACGCCGATGAGTATTATACAGAACGGCTTTCGGCGTAAAATAATAATTATATCCTGTCGTTTGCGATTCCAGATCGTAATTAGTTAATTGCATTATGCAGCGTGCTCTGTGGTACATTAAAATTAGCACAAGCACAAAGTTGTTAATTGTATTATCTCGCAAGCAATACAGTAAACATGAGTGATGCATACATCGGTGATGTATAAAACAATTTAATATATATCTAAATTGAAATACAAAGTCTGTTTCTTTGATTGTAACAATTGTCATAATTTTTTTTCTCTTCTCTTCTCGAGAGCAAGATCTTTCGAGTTCATTAGTTCGAATTATTCCCGTTCAAACGAAATATCTATCAAGACAATTGGTAATAGAATCACGGCGTGGTATCGATTGAAACGAGAAGGGAAGATGCGGCCTGTAATAAAAGTAATTTCCATGAAATTTCGTAGAACGGGCCGCATAGAGAATTACGTAATTTAGTCCCGCTGCTCCATGCCCTTTTGTGCATAATATTCCAAGAGAAGGAAAAACGCTGCGCCCTGGGAAATCCTGCGTCTCGTGGAGACGAGTGAGCTGTCGACTCCGGTTATTTTATTTTTTCAACCGTTAACAATATGCGTTTCTATTGCATTAAGCAATATTTTAATATAAAAAAAATAATATGTCATACTGAAATTATATTGACTGCATCTACAAAAAAAAAAAAGAATTTTTTTTATTTCATATTTTCTATCACAAAAACAGTCGTTTTTACGATTTATTTTTAGAAAATGTAATAACTATCGTAGTTACTGCATCCTACTTTGCAATTTTTAAATATTTTTTGCAAAATCAGTCAATTATTAATTCGTTACGCTTTAAATATCTCATCTATGTGTATATCGCAAAAACTATGAAATTTTAGATAAATTTTTTGAGGAGAAAAAGAGAGAGAGACTAAAAGAAATTCGAGAGGGATTTCGCGAAGTTTTTTTAAAGAACCACCCTCAAACATCTGGCGACGTTGCGGTCCTGCGTTTCTTTTTGATGGCGACGATGCGAACGAGAAGGACATTTGTTTTCGCGTTAGAGTCGATGGAAAATTGTCGTGGTCACGGCGCCGTGAAAAATACGGCTGAATATCCCGCTCACGTCTTCTTGTCTCCCACGAGCTGCGCGTTGCCACCTTTTTATAGCTTGTCAAGTGTAAATCCTCGATGCCTCCTCATGACGATGCGATGAATGGGAATAGTGTTTAACGCCAAGACGGGAAACTCTGTCTCGAAAAACCGTCGTGTGACACTCGTGTCATTCCCGCACTTATTTTCCTAGCATCGTAGAATAAGATGAATGTCTGACACGATGACGCCTTTGCTATTGCATGGATAACGATCAGTCTTGTCTATTCACGAGTCTTTTTATTTCGACTCCTGAGAACGGTTTTGCATGGCAAATCTAGAATGCAATCGAGAGCGACGGCTAATTTCCTGTTAGCGACACACACGTTGCAAAATAAACCTAATGTAACTTAATAAAATTGTCAATTTGCATGTAATGTAATTTCAAAACCGTACTTGCAAATTAACAGACCGAACGATATTCTAAAATAAATAGTGGCTTGTAATAATAGAAAAAAACTTGACTGCTATTCTTATGTACTTCGTTTTTACATCGCGTTAAATAAAAATAAATGTTGTATCCCTCGCTAATGCCCTTTTAATCCAATAAACTGCGTTTATCTTGTATTCAATATTGTTTGCTGGCGTTATTTGCTGAATTTCGTGGATTTTTGCGCCACATCGATCAAACAGTCGTCGCGTCGACAGTGAATAATGAAAACGCGCTTGGAAAAAATGCGGCGATAAAAGCATGTAAACCCGCCGCCCTTGTTTCCCAGGTCGACCGGTGTGTTCCTCCGCGCACGCGTTTGCTCCAACACGCTCTTTAATTTGCCCGACGTTTAGCTCGCCGTTGGGAAAAACAGTTGTTTCAATTTATTCGTCCGGCGCGGCGATATGCCACCTACGACGCTCGTCCGCATTGCGGCGTGCGCGGCTGCTGCAAAATGGAAGCAATTGAATCCCTTTAAATCGTTCTAATTGTACGTATCCATCGTGCAAACGGAAATAACGACGAGGTGCATCACACCTCGGGAGTATACAATGTGCCGAAATTGCGACAACGCCTACGCGTGCAGTCGTTAAATTTTCCGTCCGTGCGGAAGGCGCGACGATTACGTAAAATTACGTAAATTTGCATAATTGAGAATCGGGGTCATATACCCTAGAGTCATCGGCTAAACGTTCCTATGTAGAAATATCTAGAGGCTAATTTCAACGATATCGTGGAACGTAAAACATAGTACATGAGAGTTAGCACTTCCAGCTTTACTTAGCATAAATCATCAAACAACGCGTAAAATCTCGGATGCATTTGGTTTAACCCGATAGATACGAATAAACTCCTGTTTCAAGTGTTACACCAAAAGCAATCGAAATCAAAAATATGGCGATCGTGTGGAATATCTTCGTTAAAATTAAGATCACACACTCGCCTGAGAAATGAGATCGCGCGGAGAAGATGTGGTCGGCGCTCGCTTATCTGCGCGGCGATAAATGGTACAGGAGGCGATCTCGTTACCAGTTTTCCCGACGTATCCGGAATGGAGTAGTCTGTGCTTTATGAGTCACTTCAGGAATAGCGATAGCGAAGCGCCGCACGGCACGAGCGTTTCGTCGAAGGCACAAGGCGAAAACCATAACTTTCGGTCCGCTGCTCGCGTCTGCCCGCCGCGGGTTTACGACCGTGAAATCCCCGCTCGGTCTTCTCTCCAGCTCGCTCTCGTCCCTCCCTTTTCATCCCTCTCACGCACCTGTACACGTAATTGAAAACGAATTGCTCGCGGCCAGTTAATTTAGCCGTTTTTCCGCTCGCGAGTTTCCTTCCTCTTCGCCTCGCTGTGCGTTATCGCGTTATATTGTTCTCTTGTGATTCCTCGTTACCCGGCATAGCGCTACCGTGTTACAGCCGTCGCGTGCAATCCACGACCAGCTGCGACTTGTTCGAAGTTTCGCTTCCGCAACGCGGCGTTTCGCCAATATCGGCGATGACGTACTTGTATTACTTATTTGTTTTGTTAATATATAAATATACTTTTCATGCACACGATACGTGCCCTATTTTTATACGATGTTTATTATTTATGCAAGATTGAAGATTCAATCAATGTTGTTCGTTATAAAATATTAAAACACACAAAGTGCACATTTTTATTCATTTTAGTAATACTTTTATTCAAACTTTTATCAAATCTTTATTCAAACTTATTTATTAATTCGTTGTATAAGTTTTATATATTGTCTGTTACGAATCTATTATCTAATTCAGATTTTTGGATGTTGTAATAGCTTAAAATTTTATAGCAATACTAATATCTAAATAATATGATTCAAAATTTCATTTGTTTTCGTTTAAAATTATTTAGATTAAACATACGCGAGTAAGAACGTTTATTTAGATGAAAATTTTGTCTTATCGATGAACGAATAACAAAATTTCGAATAAGATCGAAATAAAAAAACGCATTAAGTCCTTCTTGCTTCGCAGAGAAGATAACAGGTACATGATTTCACTTCAAAAGGAACACGTTCTGTCCCAGTCACTGTACACAATTGTTATCCCAGTCGCTGCAATTCTCAAGTTGCATCAATAGTTCCATCAATAGTTGCAATTGCAATAGTCAGCACTCTCGATAGGCGAGCACGAGATGCACCAAGAGCTTCATTAAGGAATTCTCGCAGAGGAATCGCAGAATTTCGTTATGCAAACTGCTCTAAATCAATAATCAGATTAATAATAAACGATTCAACAATCACTAAAGATTACTAAAAATTATTAGCAAATAAAAGAATATTTAAGAAATATTATTTAATTGGATGGAATAAACGAGTGGGTAAAAATAAGCATACCATTCGAATTGGGATCGCAGTTGATCTTCTGCTATACAATTGAATAGTCACGTATAAAACGAGTTTAAAAATCTTACATAAATTACACATAAATAATTCCATTGTATATTTTCTCTTATAACTTTGTTATAACTGTATAACAAATTATACAAAGTTATACAAGTATACAAAATTAAGGCAAGCATAACTGCGTATTCGCCGATTGTAATTGCTAATTAGAATTATAATTTACATTTGCAGCTCTACGAATGCAAATTCGACTTAAAAAAAAAAGGTAAAGATTACGTGAGGATAGAATGTGAATGGAGTAACGAAACAAACGCGCGGAGATATCACTCTTCGCACACACGGGAAATGTTATTCTGGCAAATGCGCGTGTTTTTGAATGCAATCAAGTCGTTCACACGATTCACGTTGAGTAAATATGATCCAAAGCTCGTTTGCACGGCGGCGTAGTTGCAGTTTGCACAGCGCCGAGAGAACATTTTTTTCCAATAATATCGATGCTCACCGAGCACCGGCGGAGCATTATCACGCTTAACTGAAAATTCTTTTTTTTTTATTTAATCTGCCTCTCGTCGGAGATGCGATCAACTACCGTGAAGTCTGCGATACTTCATTTTAAATAACGCGCGTACTCACGAGTACTATCTTATAAACACTCTGTAGAAACGCGAGACTTGAAGTGCGAAACGAAAATGTTTGATAATAATTCCGTTAATAATTCGACGAAATTCCTAATTTAATATTTCGTTATTCTAGTGCGTTTTTTTATCGTCAATATTTTCTTATTTGAAAAAAAAGTTGCAACTCTTTTATTATATTTTAGTTACTGTTGCTATCATAACCACTGGTTTTACCACAACACCAGGGGATGAAACAACGAGGGGGTTGGACGAAAGGAACATACGTAGATGTGCAATCGCGAAGTGGGCTTGGAAAATTTATAAACCTTCCTGCTTCCGGAAGAAGATCCGGCGAACGTGACCACGTTGAGCAAGCTGCTGCTCCATTAGGATTAGACCGGCTATACCGGAAAAAGAAAGACGACGGAAGACACTAATGCCAGCGAGGATTTAGACACATACCGCGAGAAACTCCTTTCTCACATTCCTTTCGTTTTGCGGCAAGTGCAGAATTTTCTACCAGAAGGGCGATAAATTGATAAGAAATGCTTTATTACGACAGATTGCTTTTACAGTCCCTTTTAAATTACTGACAAGCATCTTATCTTGAATCGTCCTTTTTAAATGCATTAGATCCTAATGGTACTGCATAAAGAATTGGAATTATGTAAATATTTTAAAAGATGTAAAAATTTTGAATGTTACATATAAAAGCAACGTAACAAAATAGATTTTTTGCTGATTTTCTTCTTACATGAACATTTATCAATGCACTATACACTCATTGCGTTTATAATACTGTATCTGCATGTTGCATTTGTATCTGTCTCATAGAAAGAAGTAAAAATGCATAGACTTAAATTTTTTAGCACGAATAATGTACAGACTCTAAAACATTCAAGTAAAAAAGATGTGCAACAAACATTACGATGAATATTATTACGTGAATGGATAAAAAAACGATAAGAGTAGAGAAAAAATGAACGGATTCCACCTCATTTAAAATCCTAATTGGTTTGGCCACGGAATTAGTAATCGTCAGTGGTTAATGCAGGATTACAAATTACCAGGCACTAGCTCACGAATTATCGTCGGCACGCGAAATATCTCTCTGCGATTTTTCGTCTGTAGGAATAATCATGAATTTCATATTCACACTCATGTTTCTCATATTATCATATAGTTATCATAAATTAATTCCCTTAACGTTTTTCTACGAAGCTTCTTGTGATACTTAAAGGATTATCAAAATGCATTTGCAATGCATTTTAATAATTAACGAGCTTTTTATTTAAATTCAAAATAAAATTACAATAGTGAAAAACCTGAGAAAAATAACATGAATTTTCGAGGAAGATTTTTTTCAATAAGTCATTCACAGTATTCCCGCCAATACATATATTTCGAGTGCATCGATCGGTCACATATGCTCCTGCAGTATAAATTGATACAACGTAAAAATAGCATATCAAATACGTTTTTATGTATTTTTGACATTTTCGCTGTGAAAGCTTCAAGTTAAAATATATTCACATACTTTTTCTGTGGTGTGTGTGTGTGTGTGTGTGTGTGTGTGTGTGTGTGTGTGTGTGTGTGTGTGTGTGTGTGTGAAAAAGAGTCAATATTATACAATTCCAGACATTCCAATTCCAATCAAGCATGCTTCATATTTTTATAATATTTACATCAGATATTCAGATAGTAATTTTGTACCGTTTCCGCAACATTTTTTCGAAAGAAAGCGGAAAATTAATTACCTTGCTTATTTGCAATTCACTCATGTTCAATAATTATCAATTTGATTTCGTCCGGAAGAAAAGACGACCAAGAAGACCCTTTCGGTCAAAATCCCCGATTATTGACGCGCCCTTCGCGAGTATGACAGTCGAGTGCAGGTTTCTCCCGGGATATTAATCGATGACGGTAAATGCGTAACATTATTGCCCCGCGGAGATTCGAAACGGTGTTAAGCGAAGCCGTGTCACCGCCGCCTGGTGCAAACGTCGCAACGTGCCCCCGTTGTTAATGTCGATAACCGATACTAACGAGTTGTCCGTAGCGGTCCCCCTAGCTCGCGCGGCGCATTATAAACGGTTTCTCGTGACAGTCGACATTGAATAATGACAGTTGTTGTTCGGACGCAGGAAATCGAGCGGTGCTGCGGCGGCTGCTGCATCCGCGCTGCCGTAGCGCAACGCCAATGTTACTTTAATTTGACGGAGAAATGCGAACACGTAGTGCGACGTTGCGGGTACCGTCTGTATTTTCTCTTTCGGAGGGAAGAGTGTTGTAAATAGTCGTCAGGAGTTTCGAGCGCTAAACTGAAAAGTAATAACTCGACCGAGACATGCAAATTCCGAACAATTACCACGTATTTTGACGCGTCTGGAAAAAATTGCTTTCTACAGAGATGCCATTTTCGAATTGATAATAAAAAAACATTTCGTTCCAGTCGTGTTATGTAGACGCTAATGTCTTTGTGGAAGAATGTATAACGTCGTTAATAAACCTTATAACGTTTTAAACTTTTGTTCACCGACCGACAAGGATTGAGTTTATTTTTCTTATATTTACTTAACCGACAAATTGCATACCACACAGTTTTTGTTTTTATAAAAATAGCTTGCGGCGCAAGGAGAGTTACGGATAATACCGAAATTGTGTTTAAAAGAACGCAGCTTTACTTGAAAAGCTATTGTTTGATCTGTAAATGGCTTTTATTGATTCGCGTTTTTCTCTGGCATTTACTTTGTCACTCACAAATAGACCCATAAAGCGAAAATGGAAATCGTCACATATGCGAGCATTGTAACGCATTGAGTGACCAGATAAAAAAGTGAATCAGGTCATAATAGTGTCGGTGTAACAAAGTCACGCGTCTAAAAACTGGGAACTTGAAAGCTCCTACATACTTAACGTTTATCGTGTAATATCCATTACATTTAACGCAGATGGTTCCATAAAGATTAAATTACGGGATATCTTTTTAAAAATTTATACGTTTAACTCTTTAAATAAAATATAGAGTTATAACTCTGGTATTTTCATTATATTTTGTAAAAACAACTTTATTAGATATAATTTCGAATAAAAAATACCTCACATTAAATTATTATCTAATGTAATTCCTTTTCGTTGAATGTTTTATCGGACAGATAATTCTTTTTAAAAACTCCCATAAGATTCGAGAAACGGCACGAGACTCGAACGTTCTTCCGGAAACTCTTTCGATTAAGGAAGTTGTAATTCTTTGCGCCCTCGTGCAAGATGGCAGACGTTTCAAGAAAGTCACTAGAAATTGCCGTATTGGTGAACATACGCACATTTCCCCTGCTTTATAGGTTTCGAATGAGGAAACGAACTGTTTTCCTATTTGAGTCAGAATGTAGAAATCTCGTTTCCGGCCCGTATCCACAAATCCCAGGAGGAGCTTCTCGCGGGGTGAGAACTCGAGTGAAAAAGGTCTTGTATCGGTCGATAGAAAATCGAGCTTTGTTTCTCTGTCCCTTTCTTTTCTTCATCCTTGAAGATCCCATCATTTTTTCTACAATTGTTTTCATCGCGATGTAAGCCCCTCGTGAAGCGCTGCGCGAAGATGGAACGCGATCACATCGAACTGTGTTTGCTTTATTTTTGATATCATTATTTTTCCATAACAATAACTTTATATAACGATTTTATCAATCGTTGTATTTGTGACATTAAAATAAATATAATTCCGCAATATAATTCTTCGAATAATTAATTTGAAGTCTCAATTCCTCAATAATATTAAGTAAATTATTAAACAGACAATTAAATTTTGTTAAAATTCGATTTTCTAACAACGTCGAAGAATGATATTTAACTCGGTATCACAGAAAGTGAGCATCAACAAATAATCATGGTAATAAATAACCAAAGTGTGCGATTTGATCAAAGCTGATAAATTTAGCGGATTTGTATTGCCATTTCGATAGAGAGTGATATAGCTCTTCGTTAACAATTACAATGTATATTACGCACGTATGCATGCTCGTTAACGAATTTCATTTCTAATTGCGAGCTGTTTCGTTTGACATCCGTACGCAACATCATTCCATAGCGTCGCATTTCACAGCTGCAAATTGAAAAGCATTAATGTGGCGGTGAGCTTTTACGTGCAGAGTGTTTTGCAAACGTGTTTAATACACGGAAATTTGCAAACCGCGAAAACGGCAAGCGGATTTTTCCGAGGAACGAACGAACTGCGAATAGATAGAAGCGAATAAATATTCTCCTGTGAGAGTCAAACGATAAAAACATATGGAACGCTGTAAATTTTTGATTTCCAGATTTGCAAGAGAAAATTATGTTGTCCCGGCCGATTTGCCGCATGAATAATGCACGCGGCACCTTCCAATGGGTGTACAAACATGCTCATTAACTATTTGCGATTATGTCCCCAAGTACTTCGACGACGGACCATTAAATTACTCTCGACACATAGAAACGCACGCATACACATATACACGAATATATCGGTGAACGATATAATGACGCGGATACACCCGATAGATGCTCCGTTCGCCGTCCAATCTCCGGAGAAGCGAGCGTTCACGAACGTGGCGAACTCGCTGAGTAATGACGAGAATGTACTCGAGTTAGATTAGATGGAGTATGCCATCCCGAAGCGCGTGCGTGGAGAAACGGGGGAGAGCTCCATCTCCTTAGTGAATCATTTGTCGCGAGTGGAGGAAACTCCATCGGATGTCCGTTTCTCCGCGCTAATTTTAATCGTTCGGTCCCCCGCGGAATACTCCAATACACCCGCGGTTGCCCTCCGAAATAAGATACGGGGAGAATTAAATCGTAGCATGAAGCTACGAGCGATGAAACCAGCGTCACAGCGTGATACATGACTGACGGCTCGCAGAGAGATTGCTCGTTCGCGTCGCACGGTGTCAGATACGGGTTGCCATGCGAACAAATTTTGATTTTTTTCGCGTGGCTGACGAAATTTCATTGATTCAGTCTAACGTTCACTCGAATTTCGAAAAAAGCTTTTATGCAGCGCACAATAAATGATCGAACACAAATTTCGAGTAGAAAAAAATACATTGAAGGATTTAGAAAAAAATAAAAAGCTTAGTTTATAATTTATATTTAGTTATATATCTAAGTCCATAAATCACGAGAATGTCTTAAATTCCACTTTGCTTTTAGTCCTAACCTTCAAAAACTGTCCATCTTTTATCGCACCGTATATTTATTATACATAACGAAAAACGCTATCCAAATGTATACCTATATTTGCTTCCAACGTTCCTGCAAATCTTCACTCGGATCATCCCCGATGAAATTGTAAATATGCTCGATGCATCGCGAACGGTTCTCGATTCCGCGAAAAAAAGAAAAGGTAATTGAAGTGTATCCAGAAGTTCGCCATTTTTCGCGATCCCGAGTGGTCGTTCGAAAAGTTTCTGCTCATATTTTTATGGAGCCGCCGCAAGGGCAATCGCAGCTTATTGTTAGTACAATCCAGATCTCCCACGCTCTGTTATGTACACCGCTCGATACATACATACATACCGACGTCGCTCGAGAGGAAGCTCCTGGGGGCGGATAACTGTTGCTTTAGCATTTTCACCACCGTAGGATATCTCGTAAATTCGGTGCAGCGCGTCTTGCCACGATAACATCGGGAAACCATTCTATTATCCGACATACGACGTATGTGTGCATGCGTGTGCTTGATACGCGCTCTCTCTGTGTGAGTGTGTGTGTTGTGTATGTGCACGGATGTGTACATTCATGAAGTAGCAACTACACGAGCCAAATATTTCTGTTAATGTTTCGTTGATCTTCCACGTTCCACTTTATCCGCTGAACGGATACGTTGCACGATATAATGAATATTTAAACACAGACATTAGAATAAATTTGAAATAAGTTACAATCTAGAAAATTGGAACCATTCTTCCCTTCGCGAGAGTTCGCGATACTGCGAGATTTTTCGCAATATCAGCTTTAGATCTTATGTATTTTAAAATTAGATTTCAGAATGTGATATTTCCAATTTTTACACTGATTCTAAGCTATCCACGCTACTTGTTTTCCAACGCACTTAGCAATAATTTAAAAATACATAAATCCCCGACATAAATCCCCGGCGTTCTAAAGTCGATACTTTCAACGCGACGGATGATCCTTCGAGAAGCATATATTTACAGCCTCTATTGTTCTCTCGTTGCTTTCACGTTGATCTCACTGCAATCCGATTCCCTTTGATCTCAATTGCTCTATGTTACGGCCTACAAATTAAACGATAACATAATAAGAGAATTCGTCACCTCCTCCCGCCCTTTCAGCCTCTCATCCTCTTTATACGCGCGATCCTCTTTATTGTAGATAAATGCTTTATTGCGTCCATGACGGCATCGAAAGCAAATTAAATGCCTACCGATTCACGCCCGGCTTTCCCCGCTCGCAGGTAATTTTCTTATCGAGAGCGCGGTGACAAATAGTTAGTATTCACGCGAGACGATTGGTCGATTAGAATTAATAGCCGATGCAAAACGAATGCGCGTGGAAGAAAAAGGCAGCGCGTGTAAGATTACGAGATTTTCCCGTTCGAAACTTCTAACCGCTACTTTTCAAGGGAGTTTAATCCGTGTTCGACACAGGTGTTGAATTTTTTGAAAAATAATAGAGATGTAAAAAAGCTTTAAAAACTATTTCGTTATCGATATTACGTTACCGCGAGATTACGTAAAACTGTGTATTGTGAAAGGGTAATTCGATTCAAGTGTGACAACATATTCCGAAAATGTTGGCTCCGTGATAATATTTTTCACGATAAAAAATGTTGAAGAAGAAAAAGAATGAAGAGAAAAATGAATTTCTGTCCCAGTTACTCTTTTTTGTAAATTAAACATTAAATTATAACGATATAATAAAACGTTTCGCATCATAATCAAAATCGCCGTTAACTTCCTTGTAATGTCCGAATGCTATTTCTCTCACGCTTCAATGCACGATGTAGCAGCAACTATAAATTCGCCGCAATAGCGATCTATGAAATCACTCCGCCGTCGCCGTGTCAACAAGGGACGGCCGGAGGGTTTCTCGGGGGAAGTAGAGCCATTAACGGAATACCGAAATTCCATCGAAAACTTCGGCGCCGTTAACTCGCTCGATTATGAATGAGTTCCTCGTCTCCCGCCGGACAAGAAGCGATGAATTTCCCGCTCGCCCGCAGGAGCCGGTAACCATACGTAACATCATCCCCCACGTAGTTCCAAACTGTCGCGCGTTTCCGCGCCGCGGGACAATGATACGTTAATCCAGTCGGTGCGACTGGAGAAACCGGAGAAACCGTCTCGGATTACTCGCGCGGACGACTCTCGAACCATTTGCAAATGCGCTCGAACTGCCCGCCGCGGATTTTTGCAATGCAAATGCGTAACGTCGAGATTTCCGCGCGACATTCTGGTTAGTGAAATGATGCGCTACGGAATAGTCCCTGCCTCCCATGAATATTCCCGGTAATTTCAATTATTTAGTCGTACTCATGGCTTCCTTCGAGCAACAATACCGTAGACCGCGAAATTTTTCCGCTCTATTAATCCGACATTTGTCCGCTCTGCACAATATCGTGAGAAATGATAATTACATAATACATTATAGAATGAATTGTTGAGACTCGAAAAAATTTGCACGATTTAAGTTGAAAGAATTGCTGTGCATAGGTATTTATAAATCTTTTTAAACATTAATTTTTTTTTCCTAGCATTATAAAGTAGCTGTTACATACGTATGTAAAAATTATTCATAGAAAGATATGAAATATATACTTGCTAACTAGTTGCACCTAAATCAATTAGGTCTTTCTCTACATTTCTTTTAACAATAAAAATTGCATGAATAATTTTTCTCATTTTTTTAACTTTGAAAAATATGAGCGGCATGTTCGTTATTGTACCATTCGATCGTTTCACATTGTAATTATTCTATCGTGGCATACATTGTTCAAACTACGCTGAATAATTTGGAGACAAATTTTTAAATTATAGCAATATAGCATAACGTTGTAAAAATTACAAATTTATGGCAGGAGGTATATAGCTTTTATTTGCAAGGCTTGCTCTTATATTTAAAGTAAGATCACAAAAAATTACGAGCGAGCTTTAGAATAACTTGTTTTCTTTACGATCGTCATACAACAAAGGTTTCTTTTTTTTAACAACGGTGTGTTTTAGTACTTTAAAACGACATACGTTCTAGATGCATACACATTGACATGAGTATATGTATTTTCTCAAGATATTCCGGCTAACATTTCTTGAAACAATAGCAAAATGAGAAATGAATATGAAGAGTTTCTTTAAAAACTAACAAATATATTTAAATCAACTACGCACATAAACGCAGAAAATAAAACTTTATTTCGAATTAATTCGATGATAAAACCACGATACGTCTGCGCGCAATCATAAATTTTACTCTTTTTTTTTGTACGACGTCAACAACGAGCGTTAAAAGCAAAGACGATTTCGTTACGAAAATTAATTTAGTATTCGTTACGATGTTTCTGGAAGCAGAAGTTATGTCGAGAAAATCCTTCTCTAATTTTAATTACCACTATAAGCGTCGACAACGATCGATTTCAACGATTCTTAAGAATATACTGAAATTTAGAGTTTCCACTTTCAAATCAAAATTACATAAAAACACATCAAGTCTTATATTTATTATTAATTTATAAAATTATCCGATGTGTTTTATATATAACTCGGTTACTTTGTATCTATTTTTATTTCTACATATTTACACGTATATAAAAAAAAGTCTATTCGTATATTTAAAAATGGCAGTTACTTCCGCACACAGTGAAATGCCGCAGATATTGACACGATGTACGACCGAAGAATGTTTAGTTGCGACGATTGTTTAATATCATGTCATCGAATGAGCGAAAAGTTACGATACAACAGCGCTCAACCTGCATCGCCGTAATAACTCGACGGACTAACGAACCGGCATTAACGCGGATCTAAAAAGCACGCTGAACTTCGTTGCCTTCATTGCCTTCGAGGGAGCAGAAGTTCCACTCGCGGTCCGTGGAGAAAAATATAAAATGAACCGGAGGCGGAAGAAGCGAAGGGTTGAGGGTGAAGAGGAAAGGACGACGGTGGATCCGTCTCCTAGCGCACCTGAGGCGCTGCCCGACCTCGTGAATTTCGAAGTGAATCGCAGAGACTTAAGGGAATCCCGAGCAATATACTGTTAAGAGATGGAAAAGTGATGCTGTAGATATATATTCCATCTATCCTTGATGTCTATCACGCAGACGAATGGAGTGCGTCTGATATAATCGAAAAATCATCGAATATAAGACTTTTCTTTCTGGAATCTTTAATATTATGCTACGCATATAATACATCTTAATAACAATTTGTATAAAAGAATTTGTGTAAGAAATTTTTTAATAGATATTAAAAGAACATAGTTGCAAATCACTACATTATTCGAGAAAATTTGATAGAAATAAATAGATAAAATAGATTTATAATAAAAATACTTATTAAATAGATTTTATTTTGTTTCAACGTCATTTAATTAAAAAACTAAATTTTTTTCTTAATTTTTTCTTACTAATTTTATCTCACTTTTCTTAAAGATATGAATAGCTATAATTTGATATTTTGATTTATAATATTCTTTACATAATGCCTTTTTCATTAATACGTGTAATGTAACAAAAAATCTATCTCCCTGGTAAGCAGAAATCCCGCATCGGTCAATTATACTTACTTCACGTAAGCCAATGTGATATACATTTTTCGATGGGAGAATTTTGCGGGGAAAACCACGAGGAGTATATCCGTAAAATTTGGAGCGGGATTTGTGCCAGCTGATTATGCCAACGGAATCATATCTCCTCCCCGTCGCCAGCCGCGGCTCTTTAAATTCGGATCGCAAAGTATCGACACAGCGCGGTTCGTCAGCTGGAACATGCTTTTTATTCTCATTGGCTACTGTATTATTATTTGTCAACTATTCGAAAAAGACTAATATTAATAAAAACGGAACCGATTTGAAAGTTGAACGTGCGCACTGGGGATGGCTTGAAGGTGAGCCGAAGCGTTTGTGATTATACTGAATAAATCTTATTAGTTACTGCGCACCATCAACAGCGTGTTATAGCTCTCATTAGCCCTTCCACGATATTATAATTTTACTAATATTAATGTTGTATGAATTATAATTACACATACGCACGCACGCACGCATGCAAGACGACGAACTCTCTTCTATGAGAGACTAAAATGTTCATCGAACAATTGGACATGATAAAGTAAATTATGACATGATATTTATCATGTAGCCTTTTAATTGCATCTCAGGCAAAATGTTTAACATAAGCCGCGATCTAATTAAGCAGTGGTTATCATCTAGTCTTTAAATTGCATCTTAACCGACGACTCGTTTAATACGAGCTGCGGTCTAATTAAGAAACGCTTAATTAATAACTTTCTCATTAAATTTCCGCATATATATATATATGAAGAAACTTCACAAAATCCTTAGAAAGCGTTGACCAAAGCAAATTCGATTTCTTAGCTTGCTCATAAATTTACAGTAATTAATATATGTAATGACGATGAAAATTTTTAACAGAGCTAAACTTAGCTAAGCAACTTCATCTAGCGGGGCAAAATGTTCTTCTCAGTCAATTACATCAACATATATACAAAGTTTAAAGCTTGTTTGCCGACACAGGCAAATAAAATTTATTGATTCGCGGAGTTGAAATCTTATCAAAATTTCGAGCTCATCTTATTTGACGAGATGTTTAGCTTTCGGAAAGATGTCTATGAAGGTACTCAGCTTCGAGTGGCAAACACGCATAATGTGCGACATCCGACAGCGTCTTCCACTTTTTCGTCTAATTTCTGTTCGCGCGCTTTGTATGCGTCGCAAGGACTTCGATATATATCGAATAAAAGATAGACGTACATACCAACGACGAGGCGTGACGAGGGCGTAAAACATCGCGATCTTATCACACGCGCGAGCGCGTATAACGCGTTTCTTCGACGATCTCTTTTTCCTTCGAAAGTTGATGTCGCGAGTAGAGCAACATAGATTTACAAACGTTTGCAATTCGACTCAAGCGATCCGCGAAACGACAGGAACGCGCCGTACTGCCAAACTAATGCGTAAATCACGAGAATCGGAACATGTGAACATTGTAAGAAAATTTATGTCGCTCGCGTTTTCTTTTAAAACTGAAAATAAATTTTGCATATAATCACACATACACTTGAGATAAAAATCGTACACTCGCTCCATGCGGTGCAAATTATTAACGATAAGAAAGTTTTGATATTCCATGCTTATAGTTTCATCCAACTACTTTAATTGCAGCCTTGTTATGTGAAATATTCTTTTATTTATGCGCCAGAGAGTCTAGTTAACTCATATTTATTTTACTATATTACGCTTTTACTTTGAAAGTACACAGTAAAGTAGGGAGGAAAATGTCAAAGTGCACTCTCTCGATGTTTCTGTTAACAACCAACTTGCATAGCTCCACTTTCGTCAGATTCGAAAATATCATCAAAATTTTTAATTAAAGCAGCTGCATCCGAAACATGTCGCTGCATTTAATATTTAATCAAATTCCACTGTTTATTCGCCAGAAAATTTTAACGACTCACAATTCTTCCCGGAGGGAAGCCTCTTTCATAATTTTTCCGAATGTTTCGCGGGATAGGATCGATAGTGCTAGTCATATTTACGATTGCGGCTCGTAAACCCAGTTTTCCATCGTCGCGAACTGCAGACTGTCAGTACCGGTGCGCCGCATGAATAAGGGGCGCAAACTCGCGATGAGAAAGTTTATCCTTTTATCCGAAGTTTCCGTCATTCGTTAATCATCTCTGCGGGATCATATTGAAACCAGAAACGCCGTCGACCCGGAAAATCGATCGCGATCAGACTTTTGTTCGGTCAAAAGCATCGAACAACCGGCCACCGCGATTAACCGATTGGAAATCGTCTTTCGGAAAAATGGAAAATTCACGGTAAACTTTTCCACGTAGACTAATCTCACTCCTAATTGAATTTCTTTGGATCCCTGTCTGCGAGATACACGGAGAAGTCTTGATAGTTGAAGATTTCCGCGGCGGAAGAAAAGGCAGCGTCCGCGAAAAGAAATCGATATCCGAATAGAAGGAGGAAATAACAGATAGTTGCAGAGAGAGAAGAAAAAAGCGGCGTGAGAAGATTCCATTCGCGTCCGTCTACAAGGTGAACTTTGGCGATTTAAATTCCACCTGGTCGGATTGTTCTGATAGTAACTTCCTTTCGGTATTAAATCCTCTCGATGTTCGATATCTACTTCCAGTTAAACCCTGATTTCGCAAAAACGTATTAAGAAACGATCGAGTTTAAATTACTTGTAATTTAATATTTTCTATCTATTCGATCTAACGAATGCTCCTTAGCAAGATTCCATGCCGATTCTAAATGTCAAATTCTAAAAGGTGTCACGTAAACCTCTTTCTGTCATGATAAGATAAATAATTTTAACCATCACCTCAATTGAATGTGAGCCTACACGGAAAAAAGTTTTGCTGAAAGATCCAAAATTTTAACTGGATACAAATCAGAAAAGTAATTTTGTCGAACTATCAAAATAATTAACTCTCAAATTAGTTGCTATAATATCAAAATTTTTTGCAGCATTGCTCATTATTTTTAAGATTTTAACAAAGTTATTTTCTGTAGCAAAAGATCTCAGCAAAATTGTTCTCTCCATGTATCAATAGTTCGCGTTTATCATTGTCACATGAACTTATATATACACGTTCGACATGTAAAATTACTGAAAACACCAAATATTGCTCTCAAGTTTGCAATATACGAGCTGTCAATCGTAAAAGTATATCGCAATTTCGAAAGTATAGCGCAATCTACGCGCGGTCGAGAGCGTAGATCGAAAAACGTCGAAAAGTCGAAACGCCGAACGCTCTAACAGTAACGATTTCGGTGGCACTCGTGTCAAATGTTCTGGCAGCTGTTCGACCAAAGCGTTTCACTATTGGCAAACGATAATCACGTTTCACGAGCAGTCACGCGCGATATATTCATTTCTGCGCCGCGTTTTGAGATTACTCGATTTCACCATTGCGCAAGAGGGCTCGTCCGCTTTCCGCTAATTTTTCCGCGTTTACAACACACAAAATCCAAATCCGAGAAGCATGACAATTGTGTCGGCCTTTTTTCCGAAAGAGAATGCACGAGTTAAAATTTCGTGTAATTTCTACAGTAACGAGTTTTGCGAAATTATTAAAATCAGAATAGAAAGATACAATCTCAATTTTAATAACAGGTATTAAAAAGATTCTTTGCGAATAAAAGATAAATATAATTTTCCCCCCAAAAAATCTCTGTGGAAATACTATTAATGGGAAATTATTTTAATTCGAAAAATGCAATTTTCGAATTAAATTATGTAGTAAACATACAGAGGGATATTTAGCGTGCGTTAAAATGATCATTTATTTATTTATTCTCTCAACTATGAGCCATCCTCGATATCTAAAAGCTAATCCTATTTTCATTTTCACGCTGCACGCGTGGCTTTATAGTTGCTGCTGAAAGTTCGAGTGCGTTTAACGGCCGACAAACGACAATTACAGTCTGCACCCGACCGAAATGTTCGATCTCGTGTGAATTTGCACATACGCGTGGCAGCAAAAAAAAAAAAAAAAATAGAAAATACGCAAAACCTCGCTGCTGCGGGAATGCAGTCGCGATAAAAATCATTAACCGACAACCGAGACTCGTGCCCGGGATTCGAATTAGCGCGATAAATTCGTGACGTTTATCGAAAAGCATTCAGAGATAAAAAAACGATATACTATACTATACTCATTTGAAAAAAAAGATAATAAAAAATGTAGCGAAATCAAAAGAGCGAACGAGAGATTCGGTTGATTGTATCAAAGCTGATTTTAGTGCATTAACGTTCAACATTGCAAAAAAGAAACCTCGTAATAACTATCAAACCTGGTAATAACTACGTATTTTGTTTAGCGCATTGGTGCAATGTTTAGTAAGTATTACCAAACGTAATAATAGTAACCAACCGTTTGATAATAATTACTAAATAAAGTAAAATTAGCGTTTAGTTGGTTTGAATTTACCAACTCAATACTAATTTTTTGATTATATTAATCAAACATTTAATTGAAACTATTTCACCAAGCATTAGTAATTATCATCCAGGCTTGATTATCATCAAACTCTTTTTTCAGTGTATGATTAAAATTTATTAAAATTTCAGATTATTGGTTTTCAGATTATCGATTGTAAATAGTTTCCGGATTCTCATCAAATTTTCTTTAGATTTACGATTCTAGGAACCGAGATGCAGCAGCCTATTGCAGAGCGTCTATCTCGCGTCACGGCGGAATTCGCACACCACAATCGACCACGTGCGAGATGAGCAATCTCGCGTTCCGAGATTGCTCGATTATTTAACTAGCGAGACAAAGGAAGGGCGCTGGCGTACCGCCGATTCGAACCCAATCGCGGCGCGACCGCTGGAGATTAATCAATTTCGAGGCCGGTGAATTCGGTGTGGCGCGAGAGGTTCGACGCTGTCTGTCGCGCGAAAATTACAAATTATCGCAGGAATTGTCACGGGAATATTAATCGATAATGTTTACTTCACTATGCATGAATTTTACAAAGATCAACATAACGTGAGCAAGCGAAATCTATTAAAGAGAACGGCAACACAATAAGATATTTGGCAAAATATAAGATCGATCGCTTGATTCGAGTGAACCAAACAAATTAAAAAATGACGATATAATTTATAATTTATAATTTTCTTTTCTTATTATAATAAAATTCAATTATTCTTCCGATGTTATGCTTCGCGACAAAAATATTTTTCTATAATAGATAATGTGTCAGCATCACGTCTCATGTACGTCGTTTATAAATA
The DNA here is from genome assembly GCA_037157785.1 of Cephalotes varians. Taxonomy (NCBI): domain Eukaryota; kingdom Metazoa; phylum Arthropoda; class Insecta; order Hymenoptera; family Formicidae; genus Cephalotes; species Cephalotes varians. The sequence goes on from JANQDE010000029.1 coordinate 157,011, forward strand.
TAATGTACAAGTTAATTATTTCGCGAATATAATTCGATGCAAACATAGAGATGTGTCTTATATGTATTATGATTTCTAACGTTCAATGTTTTTCCAAAGCGTTTGAGTATATATAAACTGTCTAAATAATTTCGCATTCGAATTTTTCCACACGTCATGATTACATTTGCCTATCGAGCTAAATCAAACACACGGACAATATATCTAAACGCGATTGCGCAAAACAAGAATAACAAATGTCCGATGTTTCGGTATTCCAGATTGCTTGAAACACGTGCAGCGTGCAGCAGCTACTGCGTCGAAAGAACGTAATTAACTCTGTCATCGTCCGAGCGCAATTTCGCGTAGCAACCATATCGATCGCTGGCGTGATGAAATTATTGAAGACCGTGTGACGAATCTGCGAATCGTGCGCAAATACAGGCTGGCTTGGAAAACATCTCCATTGAAATCCATAATTTTCGATATCAATTTAGCATCCTCTTTATCATTATAATCATTGAAAAGACTACTCTCTAAAACGAAATCAATGAAATTTCACTGATTTCAGTGCTATATTTATAAGTATATCAATCAGTGATATATGCACTGTCTTTCAGTGATAATACACTGATTCTGATTAGTGAAAGTATTCCCCTCTCTTAATCAAAATCGCCCTTCTCTTAATCAAAATCGCTGAGAAACAGTGAATACTCACTAATAATCACAGTTATAAGTAGCACTGCAAATTAGTAAATAATACATTGATTTCTATTTAGAGAGTAAATTTCAGTATAAAGAATTAATTTCAGTGAAAAGACGAAGGGCTTGAAAAAAACAAAAAAGAATTTAATTTCCAAGCAATGTGGGTAAATTTTGCACCAAATTTCAACTTTATTACGTTAGAAGCGTGCAAATGTCTGTAGGATATATCGTAATCACATGAATCATGCTTACTCAGGATACACGAGTATCGAATATGAGATACGGCAGGCCAAGTAACGTCCAATCGTAAATATTAGGAATGTGTAAGCTTGATTCAATTACGTCGTTTAACGCTGTTTATGGCCGTGACATCGATTACGACATACGTGAATAAGGTTTCTCTGATACATGTAGGCACAAGTAATTAATCGATGAGCATTAATAGGTTATTACGAAATTACTATGGTTAATCAGAGACGTGACTTGTAAGCGATATTAAATGCAAAGGCAACTATAAACGCACAAAGAAAATTTCAATAAAATTATGAGAATATTATCAAACAATGTGTGAATTATTAAAAAACAATGTGTTTTATATCGCGTTAGGATTTTATAAGTACACGCATAATAATCTTAAATATTTAAAAATAAATTACAAATTATTAATAAAATCATTTATATAATTGACTCAATATATCTATAATACTAATAAGATTGAGTAATTTTAAATTCTAAAATATCCAAAATTATTAAATATTATTAAATATTAAATATATATAAATTATTAAATATTATTTCATAATTTTTCTATTTCTAACAATCTTTTTGTAATAATTTATTCTTTATTTAGTCAAATTAGTATTTTCATTAATACACATAAATAATAAAGAATAACTTAATTTAATAAAATATTAATCGTAAATACAGTTATTAAAATATTGATAAATTGTTGAATAACAATTAATAATAATTCGTAATAGAGTTCACGAAAGAAACTTCAAAGAACATCTATATTTGAAAAAGTGCATCGTGTAATTTTTTTTTAATTTTACAATGGCACTATCTGTTCCATTTTAGCTTTCAAACGCCAAGTTTAATTATTCAGGTGCATCTACAGCAAGTTTAATTATTCACGTGTATCTACGCCATTGGCGATATTAACATGAGTATTTCTCGTTCCCTCTGGACCGGCGATATCTTGAGAATGCTTTTACCGTAAAAACAGAGAAAGAAATTTTTCGCGAGACTCGTCGACTTTTAACAAATTCGCGCCATTACGACCATCTGCGAGACGTGCAAATATCGTCCTTTACTGTTCCGTTTGCATTTCTCATGAGTCTACGATTTATAATTTTAAAGAGAATTGCCAGGTTTCTCAAAATGACACCGAGTACAAGAATGAAAGCGTTATTATATGGCTTGCAAATTTTATCTTTAGTACTTGTTTTTTAGAGAGAGAGAGAGAGAGAGAGAAATTATATGATTATAGTATAAGAATTTTAATAGAATTGGAATCTATTAGCATAAATTTAAAACAGGATCAAGATAAATGTAAAATTATCCAGCGAAAGCGTAACTCATGCAATTAATAACATAATGAAGATAATGTCGTTAATCTTAAAATTCTACAATAATCCAGAACAAGACCCAATTAAACAATTTAAGAGATTAATCCACCTGAATTCCATCTGCATTTAAAATTAATGGAACTAATAAGCAGCAATTTCGAATACATTTTATGTAATATTTTACATTATCACACAATATATTTTCAAAACATTATTCGATTTCAAAAACATTATTCGATTAAATCTTTTTTTTCTTTATGATGGAAATTCAATCGATCTATGAAAAATCGAGGAAGGTAAACAACCGGACGCGGTTTCGTGTAAAAGTAATCTGAACAAAAAGTAATCTGAAATCTCCGTTCGTTCGTCGAAGATCGTCGACTGACGATCGAAAAACCGACGATGAATATGAGGGTGCAGAGAGTGCATATAAGAATTCCGGAAGCGTTCCTCCACCCGCCATCACCTTCCACCAATCGCAACGCTGAGGAAACGCGCCAGAAAACATACCGGAAACTCAGTCGATGCTATCATTCATGAGATCCGCAAGTCGCGAGGAAAATCGCAGCGGAAATATCAAACTGAAAACGGTAGATTCGTGATTCTAAATGATAACACGCGTCATACGATCTTATGCACGCAAAATTAATTCCAAGTTTTTACACCACATTTCCAGAAGACAGGAGCGAGGAATATCCTCGAATGCAAATTTCTTCCTGCGGTGCAGTATTCTCTTGCAAATTTCAAATAAAGCCTTATAGCCTGACTTGGCAATTACCGGATAATTGATCGAACTTTAATTAAAATTCCTTTAGAATTTTAAAGAAGAAGAAGAGAAAACACCATGTTTTCTGATTGTCAACACTGTCATTGAAAACAAAGTCAAATGTTCGCAAAGTAATCCGGAAATTCGAATAGTCTCATTAAATGTTATATTAAACATTGTAATTATCATTATATAATTTAAATAAATATAAAATTGGAACATTCGCCACAAAGTCTTATGTTAACAAGTGTACCAAATTTATAAGAATTCACAAAATATTGTCTGTGTTACGTGCAAATTTTATTGCAGAGCTCAATCGTTATGAACGATAATAAAATTATAATTGAGCTAATGTCTATAACTACTTATCTTACTTTGCTCGTCCATAAAGAGATTGCAAATCCGTGTTACATTCCAACGATAAAAGCGTAAAAATTACATAATCTCGTGCTATTTTCGCGTTATAATTGTACCACTGCCATAAACGCGACTAAATCGCCAAGGACACTTAATAAAGTAATAATCCCCATGAGTTACGCCTGCAGTTAATTGTCTCCGATTATCTCGCTAGTAAAGCAAAATGTTACGTAAAACAGATCCGGCTTTGCATCCCGTTTTCAAAATTGCGGCACCGCGTTACTCCTAGTAACACCCTGGTCCAAAAGTGTACGATGTAATCCGCAAAGAGTACGGTGCAGCGCTTTTAACAAATGTACCACTCGCCAAAGAGTTCGTGTACAGACTAAACGACCGGCTTAACGGATCTTTGGAGAGTGCATCGGCTTATTCAAGGATTCGACGTTAAGCCGATTCGAAGATTCGGAATCCCGCCTTCATCGCCATTCCACCTCGACTCGATGATCTAATTTCAAAAGCCAGCCCTTTGTGTTCCGCTCGCGCGTGTGTATGTGTGTGCGCGACGATAAATCCGCGCCTGAGTTTACCGTCGATTGTAAACGTCCGGCAAAACGACGACCCTAATCGTTACGTACGACGAGGGCGAGTCTACCGTGTCGAAAGCGCTCGTCGAAAGATTACGAGGCCGGTTAAGTCGTTATTATTATCGAGAAAAATGTGTCGAGAAAAACGATTTGCGCAAAGCACATCCGATCGGATCTATCGATTGCGATTCAGGAGAATAAAATCCATAATTTGTATGTTCTCATATGTTGCGCTTATTAAATATAAATTAAAGCGGATTTTAAAATTTTTTGACTAATTAGGGATTTACTAAAATTATCTTTTTTACAAAAAACTAACGTTTTGGAGCTTTGTAATGTACATTATATTCTTACTTCCTGTATTGATCGCAGATTATGCAAATGTTAAATGCCACAATTTATCTTCGTTTTCATACGAAGCTTCAAGCACATTACGCTATATCGCAGTCTTCATCAATTTAGATTCTACTATCTCGTAAGAGTCATTAATTTAGTCTAACGAGCTGTGATTAATGGGAGTGCGTAATAATTGTTAGTTCACTAGTAAAAGCATTATCTTAGGTAACACGATAAACTTAGAAAGTAACATAAACTGAATATTACAACGCGAATACATATTACGTATATAAATCCGTCACTATTTTATAATAAATATATCGCAGTTATCGACTAAAATAATTCCTAAAGCGGATAATAATTAAATTGTCTGTATCAATTAAACGATGACATCGTTTGAAAAATAATTTATTAATATACTAAGTAGATTAATGAAATGATTTATCAATATACAGTTTTACCGTTATCACAATGAGTAAAATTTAATTAATTAAAAAGCTTTATGATATAGGCAATATCTTTTTAAAGCACTATCCCAAACAGAATAATTTTCTACACGGAAAAAACGATTCTGCTGAAAGATCTAAAATTTTAACCGGATACAGATCAGAAAAATAATTTTGTTGATCTATCAAAAAATAATCATGTACGCTCAAACTAGCTGCTAAAATATTAAAATTGTTTTTTTCAGCATTGCTCATTATTTTTAAAGTTCCAACAAAATTATTTTCAGATCTGTATCCAGCCAAATTTTAGATCCCTCAGCAAAATCGTTCTTTTCATGTAGCGATAAATTTCTGTTTTATTCTATATGAAACGTATATATTGACAGCGGTTCAGTGAAAACTTTAACCGTCATTTCAAATTTCTTTCTAATCGTATAAATAAACTGGCGTCTCGGCGAGACACATGCATTACTCTTTCCCGAGCTTCACTTTAACATTCAACGCGTTACATTTTTCGGCTTTCTTACTAGTCCCAGCCCGCCATTCTTTCGCCTGTCGTATCTTCCCGCCCTTCCGGCGTATCTACTCTGTTGTCAGACAGTGAAAAAAGCATCTCTCTTCTGTAACCAAAGTTTTGCCTCGTCTCTTATCTGCAGCTTACGGGCCATCGCGTCTCTGCACTCTACGAGATCCTCTACGCCGCCTCTATCTCGCGCCTCGCCGCTTCACGCGACGCATGCACGCACGCACGCACGCACACACGCACATGCGGCGGAAGAACCCGGAAATTGCGATTTCGTCACCCACGATGAACAACGATGGCATCGGTCGTTTATCCGAGAAAAGCTGTATTCGTTCGCTTCATCGAGCACGCTCCGAGATTTATGGTATAATACAAGAGACACCACTCTGTAGATGCGCTTATCGCAAAAGCAAAGCTTGTAAATATGAATCTCGTGAAAAATTTTGCTTGATACAATTGTATTCTTTCACAATCGGGAAAATGCTATTGTATGCTAATAATATATTAAATTTGTTTAATATAAAAATAACACTTATTTAATTTTATTTTGCGATAATTTATAGCGTTTACAATTTTTTCTAAATACATGAAAATAATTGAGTTCTATTTACATATAAAATGAGTCTCTATGGTTCTTATTAATATTTAGTATTTATTATAATTGATAAATTAATATTAAAAAGAATGAATTTTGAATCTGCATATTATCATTAAATTCATAGCCAAATGTGGGATGCGAATAGAGGTCATTTAATTTTACGAATGTCCCTGTTTTGTGGAAGCTTCGAAGCTCTCCCTGCTTTCCTCCATTTTCACCAATCGACCCTATTCCGTATTCTCGATCGACGTCGACGTCACGTATAGACTAAGAAATAGGCGATCGCGATCGGAATACTTGGAATAATTCAAAGTACGATATGTAAAATTCGCTGAGTTGGTGTGTCAAAATGGAAATTCCATTAAATATGTACTGTCTGTTTCCAGAATGGTAATTTTGATGAACATATTCTTTTCATATCTTTCAAACAATATGACTATAAAAGTATTTTTGTATAAAAAGTATCAATAATTTTTCAATTATAAATAAAGATATATGCGGAATGATAAAATTATTTTATAACCATGTTCAAATGGAATTTGATAGTTTTATTTTTAAAGCTAACCCTTTGAAATGTATATCAATGATATGATTAACATAAAATATTTGCTATTGAAAATTTATTCGAAAGTTAGAACAATTTCTAAATAATCTCTGCTTTAATCTGTATTCGAAAATCATTGAGAGAAACTAATTGTGCGGTCTGTATAATCGAGCAACGAGCAAAGTAATCCTAGTAAATTCGACGATCAACGATCAGACAGAGTTGAATCGCCAGGAGAAGGCCTGCAATAAGCAAATGCATACACACATACGTGCTTTCAGAGAGTCGAGTCAGAGCGACCGCGGGGCAGTTTAACGTGTGGTTAATTATGTGCAATTAATTCGTTGCTTGACCTTTTAATCGAATTTTCTCTTGCATTCACCTGCTTTGGTCCGTGTGTTCGATTGTGCAACCATGACTCTCGTCTCAATGAATGAAATTCTGTTTGTACGTCTACTTTAACGTACTCGCGTCTAAACGTACTCGCATTCAGCAATATGTATAATATGTAATTATTATTATGTTTGTTACAAAGAATCAACAGATTCTCTGTAACATACATGTGTGCGAAGAAAATATAATTTCTAATATCGAAAAGAATATTATGAATGTTAATGCCTAATAAACTTACAAGATTTGTCATTAGATTATATGTAACGTCAATGCAATATGTAACGATAAGAATTCATAATGCAAATCCCTCACTTTATTAATTCTTTTTTCCAAGCGGATAAGATACGAAAGCTTCTCAGTCGCAAAAAAAATATGCTCATCCGCATCAAATTATCTTCTATATGAATTTTCTAAATGCAAGAGCTTTCGCAAACCACGGCTTAATCGCATTAAAGATAGTTTTCGTAAGTATATTAATAAAAAAGTGACTATTTGTGTGTGTGTGTGTGTGTGTGTATGTGTGTGTGTATTTTATAGACAGAAAAACTAGATAAATCGAGAAAAAGAGATATGGTTTGTTTAAAGAGCCGCGATCGTCAAAAAGTCCGCATCGATTAGCTAATTACATTATTAGCAACAATTTATTTTGACTTACAATCGCAGTCGCAAGTGTTTGATCCAAATATCTTCTTTCTCTTGACAATAAAGGTGAGAAAAAACACGCGTGATAATCACTTTTCACAGGAATTTCAATCACGGGTACTCATGATCGGTTGTTTCATAATGATTGGTGGATGCGGCTGATCGAGATACACAAACATATCAATATTTCACATTAAACATCAATTTGAGAGTTAAACTTTCAAATTAATTTTAAATTGGACGTTCTAATAAAAATAAGCAATATTAAAAAAACTGTATAATCTTACTTTAAGACATAATTAACGAAATTGGTGGCTTGTCAATAGAATTATAGTATAGTACACACACACATATATATATATATATATATATATATATATATATCGATATTATTAATTACACTGTTTCTTTTAAAATAAAAATTTCTTTTCTAGAGTAATTATATAATTCAGTGACAACAAATGTTGTTTTAATTATATATTATTTTAACATTTTTGTAATTTTTATGAAATATCAATTAAATAAAAATTTCAAAAGAGAGAGAGAAAGAGAGAAAATATTTAATTATACAATTTTTTATTGTAAGAAGTCATTTTTCGCTTTTACGAAAATCAATGTATATCATTCTTTAATTAATCATCTCCATTATAGAACGATCATATCATGGATTACAAATGAAATTGGATCGCGAACTTCGTGGTGCATCATTAATAGGATAACTTCCACTCTCGAAGGATATCTAGTTAGTTTAGATCGGACTTCGACAATGTTCAACTATGATCGCTATTAATGTGACAAGTGATACGAAGTCGTATTACACGAATCCTCTTTTGTATGACGATTGTATTTATCGAAGACGTGTCTCATTATTAAATTTACCACATAAATTATTTTCGCGCACAACAATATTTTACAGTATAATATAACACGCTAAATTATTCATTTAAAATTATAAAAATATTCTTCTTTTTTAATTCTTTTGATTCTGAAAGTTTTCAAGAAAGACATTTGGCGAGATTAAAAATAATCCTATTCAAAATTACGATAAAAATTTTTAATTGAATTTTCGCGAACTTCGAACTTTTTCTTCCAACTCTTTATCAAATTGACCAGCGATTCATAAAATATTGATCGCTCAGACTTAACGCGCCATTAGAGTTCTTAACTCGCAATTAATTTCCTCTAAACATCGCCGGCCAATCACAAACTTTCCTCACGTCGTTATACGACTAACTTCGATCCTCGGAGAACCACGCAATCTTCTCGCAAGAGTTCCCTGACGCTCAACGAGGATCATCATCGACGAATGGAGAATTATTCTGTCAAGTTCTATAGTTAGATCGTCCGAGAAATAATCTCGCGCGACAATCATTTTCTCACGTCAATTAATCGTTATCTGCGACTTGTTGATCTCTCTCTCTTAATCACACAAGGACTTTATAGTTTCACGAGAGTTCAACACGACATTGTCGATCAAACTGCACTTGTTGATCGATCAATCTGTACTTCCGATTTGTCAACGATTCTCTCACTTCAAACTAATAGTTTGTAAATCACAAATTTGTGAATATAATTGATATATTTTAACATTTGTTTATATATTGCGTTATATTATTTCAAACGATTTTTTCTCCATTTCTTTCTTGATTTTTGCATAATGTTCTATTACAAAAAATAATCTTTTTATAATTTAATGATATTATTTCCGAACGTCGAAAAATTTTCAGCATATTGCGAAAATATTCATTGATAATTCATTGATAATTCTTATATACCTACTCTCTTTTCGTTTTTCGAAAATAATTTCACAAGTGTCATAATGATTCAAATAGATTTTCAACTGAAGCAACATAAAACCACCAATTTCTAACTAATTCGATCTCTTGATCGCCGCATCTTCGCACCCTTTAATCCTCTTGCCTTGACACTTTTCAGGAATACTCTCGCTCTCGAGTTACGCCGTTGTTCGTTTGCCAATTAACCGATTTCGTTACCTCCACGATCCCGTTTCACCCCCGGCACGACACTATCGTGAATTTTCTCTTTCTCTCTCTCTCTCTCTCTCTCTCTCTCTCTCTCTCTCTCTCTCTCTCTCTCTCTCTCTCTTTCTCTCTGTCTCTCTCTCTCTATCACGCTCTCTGTTATCAAATTCAGCTTATCACCGGCACTTGTTAACTCTCGACAAAGTTCTCTCAATCCTCAAATGCCCGCAAGTGTTGGATACAGTTGAAATCTGGAACTCTCGCGAGGATCTCGAGCCGAGATTTCGATCGTGACGACGCCGATCTCGTCGGTCTAATAGGAAAGAGAGAAAGAGAGAACGGGGAGGGAGGTCATGGGATCGACGTCGCGTTGTACGTGGTCAGTTCGGCGTCGTGGAGCGCACTGAGAGAGTACAACAGCCCCGCCCGCTCGCTACGAGGAAACTCGACGCCCGGCGTCGCGTAGATTCATCCCCATCGGTTGCCCGGAGCAACGCCGGCGTACACGGGGAGCGACGCAACGCGAGCGCGACGCAAGCGTCCCAGACAGCCACCCCGGACTCCCAGACGATGCGTCGCGTCGCGCCGCGCCGCGCCGAAGTGCGTGAAAGCGGAACTAGATGAGAGCGGAAACGGAAGAATCTTATCGAAACTTGTCGAATTAAACCTGTAAATCATTCCACTCGTATCTGATCGGTCAGACTACGAGAAGAAGCTACAAAATATTCAATTTTATTCCTATCTTCTGCCAGATCGCTTGCTATAATTCATATTCTCTGTAATCGAATTACTTGTAGATTTTTTTTAAGAATCTATATACCGTAAATTTCAAGATTAAAAATGATATTCGATTCATCTACATAAAATGAGATTTTTTATGTGTGTCTTTTGTGTTGAATTCGCAGGAATATATATTGTATAAACATATAGTGACATAAATCTATAACGTAATAAATTTAATTATATTTTACAAATTTATAGAATGCGTAATTTATAGATTTACAGAATTTATAATGCGTAACATATATTGCATAAATTAATGAATTAAAATTAAAAATTAAATCTCTTGCAAAATCTCTCTTTGAAAATGATTAATTCGGTGATTCCATAAAATATCACTCTCTAATGATTCTGTAAAGAGTTACTGATTATTTTACAAAAACTGCGATTAATCATTTTCATCTTTCAATTCATCTTATAATCATCATCTCAATAATCTAAAAAATTAATTATTGACTAAATTTTGAAAAACAAGTATTTATTATTCGCCTCAAATTTATAACTCAATCCAATATCTGACTAACGATTAGCTCAACAAAATCATGATTTTAATCTGGAGAAAAAAATGGTTGCAAAGCGTCATGCGCAGGCAACATTGAAGCGCATCGGAGCAGTATATGCATGCTGCATGCCCGTCGCGCATGTATCGTATCCAGGTATTCATTTTTACATCTATAACAAAGGCACTAACCGTTACCGCAGCATCACGTGCATTAAGGTCGATGCGATAACATAAAGAGAGACTCACGACGATCCGCAGTACGCAGCGGGATATTCTGAATCACTGATCGAGTTCCGCGAATTGCAAGGCGGTGAGCCCGCACACGCTTCGAGTGCATCGGCTTACCGCGAACACCTCGATGCAGATATGCGGATAATGCGCCTAACCTCTGTCGTGTGTAAAATTCATTTTTACAATACTCGAAAGAAATCCTCTGCCGTGTGCAAAATCCGCTTTTACTTTTGAAATATTGTAGAAACGCGTGTACAGAAACACGTGGAAATCTCTTTGCGTTGCATATTAAAAGATTGTGCTGTTTAAACAAGAAATAAATAATGATAGTACGACGTGATAAAGTGTAAAGTTCTATTTCAATCTAAAAAAAAAAAAGAACACAATGTTAGCAAAGAGTAACGAATGTTTGAAAATGTAGATAAATATCCACATCGGAAGAGAACTTTCTTTTAACGTAAAAACTGTAATGATTATATATCATTACAGTTTTTACATTGTACCGATTATAATTAAATATCGTACGCAAGATCATTATTGACGCTTTCAAACACACGGTCGTCAACAGATCAGTTATTAACCTTCACTGATTCCTGCGTTAGACTTAAGCGACGTACACGCATCAGCCTGAATTGAAATCTGATCGCTCTGTCATCTCCGTCGCGTCACAACGGACGTCTTTGATCGCGTTTCGGTTCTACGCATGGTTAGATTTCAAATATCGACTGCAACCAGTTATCGTACGACATGATCGATCCCGCGGAGCGTTCTACGAACATTAATCTTCGATCGTCTGACTATCGCTCGACACCACGTCGTAACTTCCATCAATTCACTGCCGCGTAATTGAATCGCCAATTAAACGTTGCCAGCCGGTTTTAACTCGGATGTGAAAAGGAAGTTGGTAGTCTGTCTAGAGAATATTAAATTCGGTTCGCGAATTAACATTACGAAACGGCGTGATTATTCGATATCTTTTCGCGATGATTTCCATAATTACCTTGCAAATGTCTTGATATTTGTTACCGATTTTTAAGAATAATTTCGCTACTTTTATCTGACTTACTTTGTAAGTCGCCGACTGACAAGAATTAACCGTTACCACCTGCAAGTAGAAGCGGCATTAAATAATGCGTTATAAATGTATTTCTTCACGGCGCGGCGCACTTCTCGTAGCTGAAGCGGCCATTGCACCGCGTGCTAACTGCAGATGCATTTATGCGAGACGACAGAATGATTGATGTTGCAATTGAAAAGGAGTAAATTCCGAATACTTGTTGATGGACGCGTTATAATGGACATCTGCTAGTAGATGTAGAACGAAATCTCATTCATGAATCACACTTTTGTAATTCCTCCGCGATTCCTGTCTTCTGTTCTTTATTTTTATGCATCTATAAAATTCTAAAACACTTTCGATTCTTTCTGCGAACAGTATTCGTGTTCATTCTTTTTTTAAATTAAGTCCGGCTATTACATTTTCACGCAGATATAATTCAGTTGGCGATTTCATTAAATCCATCCCGCTATTCGACGAAATTCATATTCTCCGATAATTATCGATATCCGGCGCACTTCAATTCTGGCTAAACGGCTGCGTGAACCTCGACTTTTTCTATGTACCAGTTCTCTTTCTACATGCGTATCGTTTCCGCACCATTAACTACCCGTCGACGATTGTCTGATATCGCAGCATATCTGATTTTGAGCAGCTATCGATTCATAATCGAGTTTGAATCGTTTAACTTTCCGGCAATTATACATTTTGCATGTAATAACCGTGTCATATGTACTCCGTTATAATTAAGAAATACGGTTTAATAGAGGCCTGTTTTTTGTCGCTGTACCGGACTGCACTAAACTTTCTATCTCGCTTTCACCAAACTTCTATATGTTTCATTTCATTTTAAATACAAAAAATGTACACTAACTTAGCTACAAAAAACAGACCATAGAATGATTTTTCTATTATCAATCAAGAATTTGGTTCAAAAATTTATTTGAATTATAAAAATTTTATAACGTTATTTGCTTTAACTAATTAATTTTAATAAATCTAGAATTCAGCGGAAAACATTCTTGTTCGTCAATTAACGTTATGCATCGCGTATATACTCTTCATACGATTACTGGAAAATTAATTTGCGACTGACGCTAGTCTGATATCTCAAATGCAAAATAAATAAATATTTATCTGAAGCAAATGCTATTTCCATGATAACAAGCAGAAGCTGCAAATTGGGTTCCGAAGAGATGTTAAGCAATGTCATCAAAAAGGGGATACGCAGAGTTTCTCATTATAGACCTGTCTAATTTTCTTTTCATCTTCTCCGTCGTCTCCCGTATTCTTTTCATTAAAATCCACTCTAATTACAGGTATTCTACTGTACATTCCCTTGCAAAAAAGTGCTGAGTATACTTTGCATGAACAATGACTGCTAGCGTTTTATTAAATATTTCTTTTCAGTTTCTTCTAGATCGTGCAGAGAACCGATAACTCCGAAAAAATATAAAAAATTATGTATTTAATATACGTAAAAGATTCAAAATGTTATATATTATTCTTTTTTCTTTTTTTTGCTATCTTAATATACATATTCGATAATTGCTGAAGTTGAGAATCGTAATTCATTAAAAATACAATATATAATTATGAGGATCATTTGAAAAACTTTGCGGCAACTGCAAAGATACAATAAACAGTTATATTTGAGAAACTTCAAGAAACGGATTTTCATGATGACATAAAAGCACCGAAACATAGATGAAGTGCATTGAAGATGAGGGAAAAGTATTGAAAAATAAGATTAATTTAAAACCTTTGACTGCAAGGTTTTCAAATGACCTTCGTATTATAATTTTTTCGAAATATATTTAAGAATTATAAACGAAGTTCGGACCTAACAATCCGCGCGATGCAACGTGCCTTATCGAGCGTCAGCAAATGCAAATCAAATTCACTATTGTAGAAAATGGGCCGCGAGAGAAAAGGGTACAATCTGATAGTTCACGATAAATGGTCGAAACGTGGCGGCCAGCTCGCGAAAGTTCTGCAGTGCAGAAGAGGAAACGAGAAAGAGGAATAACGCCGCCAGCTATTCGCTTAAATCTGGCTGAACTGCTTCGGTTTTTAATGCAACCCCTTCACTATCATCCTTCAATACCCCCTCAAAATAAATCTTTGTGTGTGTGTGTGTGTGTGTGTGTGTGTGTGTGTGTGTGTGTGTGTGTGTGTGTGTGTGTGTATTTTTTATTTTATTTCCTTGGTATTGATTATTAACAAAAAGAGTTATTAGCTTATGATTATCATAATTAAAAAGTTATTATATCAATTAATTTCATTAAACGGATCCAAGGATCAAAAATAATATATCTAAATAGAACTCTGCTTCTCAATACGTAACATATCATAAACATTAAAAACAAATTACAAATCGAATAATACAATTCATCTCAAACTAATGATTATAATGATTACAGTATCTATCAGAGTATCTTACAGAGTATCTATCTATAATGCGTTTAAATTTGGATTTATCGTAATAACTGGAATTTATAACGCCTTTCTAGTATCCGATGATAGCAAAATGCGACATTATACGATAGCACGATGCGCAGGATGCGCTACTTAAGCCTACATAAATGCATCGCATCGGATAATTAACGTCTATTGCCGGCTGTACGGGATGCACCTGCGCACCTGTTATTTATCTCATCCGCGCGAGTATGCGATTTCTTATGCCGCCACGACATCCGCTCGCAATTTGCTGATGGCAAAGTATCGGACATGACGGACGGATGTAGCTTTCGTTTTTGCTGAATCTCGCAGATTATCGCGAAATAAGAACGAACGTGTAACGCTGATGATGATTGAAGAATTTACAAATTTATTTGATTCATTTGTATCGCATCCTCAACAACTATTCGAAACAATTTAAATGTACACAATGCCTTTCAAAAGATTCTAGCCTTTCATTTAGAAGTCGACACAAGTTCTGTCTTCGTTACTCATTTGATACTAAGAAAGACAGAATGACGTTTGTGTGACTTGTGTCATTAAACGGAATGGCCACTCTTTTGGCTGCGTTCAGAAAAGGCAACGGTTGAGTGAACGCTCAATAATTGTTGCCTACGATTGAAGTAGACCTTTAGATTTAGAAGAATATAGCAGCGAACGCTTACTCAACCATTGTATTTTCTGAACACAACCTCTTATAACAGTTTCGACAAACACTGTATATGATTTCTGATTAAATTGATATTTATATTCAGAGCATTCAATACTTTATCGAGTAATTTAATTTTTAGAAAACAGAGTTGCATAGTTCGATTAAATTTATCAAAATTTGTAATTGAATCGGTCGAAATTTTATGCTATTACTGTAAATTTTTTCGCAGAAATAAGAAACTAAACCATTCATTATTTTCCATTTTTTAAAGTTTATTTTTTATTACCTATTATAATACAACCTTCTAAAAAAAAAATTTTTTTTTAAACATAACATAATCTAATTTAATTTGATTCTGAATCTTATTTATGCGATGTAAAGGCAGCTTTTAATGTAAAATGAGAATCAGTGCGTCACGTGCCTAAGTTTTCTAAGTACAAGTAACTCGTGTCTTGATACGCGAATGCATATGCGGGTGCATACGCACAGGCGTGTCGTATCAAAGTACATTCTCCATTATAATAGAGAATACGACCAACTGCCTGCTTATTGTTTCGAGTTTCCAATTACTATTCTCAAACACCTCAAAATACCGCGTGGCCGCCGAATGAACCCGAGAGACTCATAGAAATTTGCGTGATCGTCGATTTTGAAAAAAAGCTATGGAAGACAAACTTGTTCGAACATAGGCTACTTCCCTCGTGTCCTAGTTTCGCAGGTTATCGACAATTCTCTCCGAGAACCAAACTCTCGAACACGTCATAATGTAATAACAACTGATCGATGCTAAAATTTGATCGTGCTAAAAGTTCATCTTAATTCTTAAATGTACAAAGTTTTATGCTAAAGAAATATTGAGAGCAATTTTAATTACATATACAGTTGTATCAAAGCACAAAGAAACATACTAAAAAATATAACTATACTAGATAAAACAACATAAAATTAATGTTGATATTAATTTCTTGTCTAAAAATTCAAACAGAAGACATATGCACAAAATAGCAAAAATGCAATCACTGAAGATCGTATTTTGAGAAATCTAAGAGATCCTGTTATCAGAAGCAATGCGCTTTGTGCCTAGGGGTTAAAGCGAACGCTGCTGTGGAAGACTGCTCATTTTCCTCCATCGTACTGGCCGTCATTATACGCGGATTATCTCCACCGGTAGTAAAATAAAAAACTTTGACGCGAGCACGATCGTAAAGATTTATGGCCGAGTTTACCAGCGAGCGAGCAAAGTTTTAGCGAATTACAGAGGGAAGCGTGCGCGCTAACTGTACGACTTCTACGAATGTATGCTGTTTGTTTCGGAATATTTTCTCGGTACTAAACCTCTCTGCTAATTAATTAGAAGCCCAATAACATTTTCTTTTAAATGCAAATATTTCCCTTGGAATATTGTCAACACTTTCTCAAGCTTAATTAGATTAAGGATTGCAAATTACAGTCTTTAAAAATTTAAAAATTAACACTTTTTTGAACTAAAAGTTAAAATGATATGATCTACTTATAAATATAACAAAAGAAACATTTACATTTTCGATAGCATTCAAAAATGTCAACTGACCACGCGATTCATAAATAAAAAAGAAAAATATGTTATACTTTTTTAAATATTTCAGTAATTTATAAATCCAGAAAAACAATATAATTCACAAATTTCATAATTATCTGACAGATTATCTACAATCTATCTTGATATTTGCATAAATAGATTTGTATATATTTTATATTTCGAATTTTAAATGTATTCATAATTATGTTTATAATTAATACATCTATGTATCTCTATCTACAATATCTCTATTTACAATTTTTTTTGTAATCTGAATCTCTTGCAGACAAATCCAAAAATCTCTATTTTTCCCTCATCATGATCAACAATAATTGTGCGATAAGCGAAACGTGTGCATTGGCCACAAAATCGTAAAACGTTGCGGCAAACGGATAAACACGGTAATGTCAAAATGACGTTCACGTAGTTTTTCATCATGCGGTCTGTTGCAACGAATGGTAGACGCGATGCATTACATACGAGTTGAATATTTTCCATTCGATCAGACAGAAACGGCAAAATCAATTCGATGCACAGTCGACCGCACGTGTGTGTAGTGTAAATAGCGATCGGGGCAACAACAATGGAATGTTCTGCGCTGTATTCTCCTCTCACAAGAAGGATTCTGGGACCTTACACTTTTATGATACCCAAGAGCGCTTTTCCGACCAACGATACCCAGTTGAGAGCTTACTTTTCGCACGTGAAAATGGTTTTCATTCCGTCGCCGATTTAGACGACGGCATACGTCATGAATCATGTAAACTTCTTGCTCTTTGGTAAGCGCATTAATGAGCAATTAATACTTTTGCATGAATTCTTTTAGAATTGCCAGCGATAACTAAGATCCGAATCTTCTTGTTATGAGAGAAAATTCAGTCAGGGAAATTATCTATGAAAACTTCAGCTTTAGTTATTCAAGCAAATTTTTGCCTCACTGTACAAAGTTTTCAACCTTCTAAAGAAACATCTATTTGCCATTGTAAAATGCAGCTACGATTTTCTGATGCAATTAAGAAATCATTTTTCAAAGGAAAATTCTCCTTTAGAGTATAAACGAAACTTAAGTTATCACAATAGTCTCGTTAGTTTCTCGAAATTAAAATCTATCTTGTAATAATCAACAATTCTTTATTAAAATATACGAAATAGTTTTAAGTAATATTTCTTAATATTTAATAGTAAAATAATATTTTATTATATATATTTAGTAATTTTATAAAAGTAAATATGTTTAATAATATCTGAAGTAGTAATATTGTAATGTAACATTTATAGTAATAATATCTAATAATATTTGATGTAGTAAAATATATGATATGAAAATGATTATTCGTAAAAAGTGATACGACTTTGTGAAATTGCTAAATGTCTTCAAACAGAATAAACGTGACTTAGAATATTCTTTGTCTTCAATTGTTTCTTTTATTAAGATTTGTTGCATTTTTTGTATGAATCAACGGAGACTCCACGGAGTTCCACGGAGAATCATTGGTGGACGCTGCTGATCTTTCTCGCTCAGAAACCGGCAATCACTTCTGGAATATCCCGGAGGGCGACGAAGGAAGACATCGGCGGATTATTGTTGTCGTTGGTTCGACGCTCGCGGTTTGATGCCGGTACCTAGACGTCGACGTCTAGACATCGGCGTCGTCGTAGCCACTCCGTAGAATCTCCCATGGGAAATGCGAAAGGTTTATTCCCGCATCGTCTCCTCTCGACGAAATTCTCACCGGCACGTCGCGTCGTATTTCCGGACGAATGGACCCGTGCGAAAACAAGAAGAACGTAGTAGAGTGGATAAAGCGCACCCAGTCGCATTATTAACTGCATACGGAAAAAAAAGAAACAAATCATACGGGCTAGCAAAGAACGTGCGAGAATTCTTGAAAAGTTTAGGAAAACTTATTTATACACTGCGTCGCAATAAAATGTCACAAGAAAATAATGGGGGATCTTAAATTTTGATGTTCAATTAGCATTCAACTATTGAAACATAAAATTTTGTATTTTATAATAATATATTTAATATTTTCCTTAGTTCCCGAGAAGATTATAGTTAGAACAAAATTAAAGAATCAAGGCAATTTATAGAAAGCATGTTATTAAAAATTTTCATTCATCTTTCCAAATTCTAAAATTACGAAAAGAAAAGATCAAATCAATATTCAATCAATATTCATTATAGAATAAATTTGTTTCTTCATCCATATTCGTCATTGATTGGTTGTTATTTTCCGTGGCCGATCAACGCATAGGACAGGATCAAAATCAGATTCGAAACCAAAGCGTAGCGTCGCATGGCGAACAGCACATGATGTTCGGATCGCTAAGCATTATTTGAAGCGTACGGAGATGCAACATGGTGTATCGAACAATGAAATCATCGCGATATGGGAAATAGCGTGTAAATCGCAAATGTTTATTTACCATCAAATCGTTCATCGACCACAAATACATCTAACTTGTGAATTTTTGTGATGGAGAAAACAAAAAAAAACCGTGATTAAAAAGGAGAGAGCGAATCTTCTGATATGAAAATTACAGCAAACAATTTACATATCGTTGCAGCTCAATAGTAGCGAGAGTCTACATTTAAAAAATTGTTAGTTTTCCAACAATGTTAGATATAAATAAAACTAAATAAGACTAAAAAGAATAATTAAAAAATACACACGGATTAGTCGGAACTATAGGGCACCGCAAAATGAAAATACCGACGCTTTATTTACACGTAGTACGTCGTTTTTTGTTGGCAGAGCAATCCACCGTTTCAAGCGAAAACCTCGACGTAGCTCAAAAACGCAGCGAGCCGCGCATTTCGTTATTTCGCGAAAATCCGCGAGAACGCAGTCGTCCGATGATTGCGTGCAAATCCGAAAGAAAGGGAGATTCCTCGTGGGAATTAAAAATCCGTCATGAAGCGCGAGGGACACCGCGAAAGCCAGAAACGGAGATCCCGCGAATAAAATGAGATTTGATAAAGCGCAAATAGCAACGAACGACATAATGACGACTCGTTGGAAAAGCGAACCTATGTGGTTTAGTTTCGGCACTGCGATGCAGCTCGACAAATTAACTTTTTGCGAAACAATGAAAGCGTGTTCGAACATTGTCCTGGACGTATATACACGTCGGGCAACGATCTGCTCTTTCATTTATGTTATTGTCGGCGAAACCTCGAAAAGCGAGAATATATATGTATATTGAAAAAAATGTAGCCAAAAATTATGACTTCGTTACTCTTTCAATAAATAGAATAATAGCCACTGTAAACCGCGCGGAAAAATTTTATAAAACAAGTTAGATAATTTTTTTCAACATGACATATTACGTCCTGATTCACGATTTTTATTTGTAATTCACGATTTAAGTTAACCTATGCTTTGTTCTCAATCTTATATAATTAACAATTTATTACAATATTGATAATAGCAAAGCTTAATTTAAATTAACTCAAATTAATTGCGATTATCTGAGATCGTTCGTAGGATGCAAAAGAAAACCCGCATGAAATGTAGCGGAAGAAAAATAAGCGGCTGCAGTTAATCGATCCATTAAGGTAAATACATGTGCAACAAGCCGCCGAATAATTCACGCACTTTCGGGTCATGTCTCTCCAGCCATATACGCGGTTTCATGATGCCGTGTGTGCACAGATGAACACAGCCGCGTGATGATATCGTGTATCCACCGTGTGTCGCATAACAGGCCGCGCATGACATACGTTACGGTTTCGCGAAATGTGTAATTGCGTGCAACTTCCATCGTCTGTCGTTCGCACACGTGGTGACGTTATGTGCACATGTGTCGAGCACTTGCGATAGAGTGAGTGCCCGAGTTCGCAAAAAGGGTTTAATTGCCAACATATCAGTTGGATAGCTTGAAAACAACGTAATTTCCAAAAAGTGAGAAAGCTATCAAAAAATATGCCCTAAAAATGCAAACTCCGAGTACGGGTGAATGTACAGAACGCACTCAATTCCATAGAAAATGCAGCATTATTTTTGATGGAACTGATGCATGCATACAAACGGGGAAGAAATTACGAATATAAAGTAAAACCAGATTGAAGTTTCCCAATTTAACGTCTCGTCACTAAAGTAGATAAGCCTTCCATACTCTAAATAAAAGATTAATCCACAAAGAAAGAATTATAAAAACATCGCGGTGTTGGTATTGAAAAGCCTTCTTGCGCGCTGTAAGGTTATTAATCAAGATTATAAAGTCCCTTGAAGCATAACTTTCAAGTTTCCATTACATACATAATTCCATATCTCCATAAAGCTTGTACCAGACATTATTATATACTTTTATATACGACATGAATAAGCGCGATATTCAAAGAGCCAATGCAGAAAATTTTATTTTTGCTTCTAACAAAATCCTCGATTTTAATTTCAATCGTAATAGCGCAATAAATTATAAATATATGCATAAAACTTTCAATTGTAATTTAATCTGTGTCGGCCGCGCTTTTGAGCGCGTGAACGAAAAATAAGATAGAAACATTCAATTTCACAATAAACAAATTTTAGAATACAGTAAAATGCATCTGTAAATTTAAATAAATGATTTTGTCGAACGAGTAATTACATTTAATTCATTTTTGTTTCGTGTCATACGATTATGCATTCAATTTTTCGCACGACTTGCTATTCGCTATTAATGAAATACGTTCATATTATCGAATCGTAATATCTTGCATAAGCAGAAAACGAACGACTGGCCATGACTGATACTATGTTCACGGAAACGACAGTAACATGATTATGAATATCGACCATTTGGACTGTATTATGCGTTACAGATAGAAATGGAACCAATCTGTACGTAAATTTCGGAACTTCAGATTGCATATCACAGCTGTTTGCAGCTTTGTAAATGTAACAAAATTTATCGCACTATATATAAATCGTTGTATATAATATTTATTTATCTAGCGATAAATAAATAAGAATGTATTTTATTGATGTTTAAATAAGAAATAAATATCCATGATTAATTTTGCCATATTATATATTTACTGAACACTCTCTCTTCGTAATTTAATATACGTAATTTTAATATATACATAAATAATTTTAAGTTGATATTTAATTATTATACAAAATTTATTCAGATGGTTAATCAAAATTAATTTCGTTAACATGATGAAGTCCTAAAGTTTATTTACCGATCAAATCAATATTAAAAATATATAAATTGATTTCATTATTATATGAAAAATAAAATGTGTGTGTGTGTGTGTGTGTGTGTGTGTGTGTGTGTGTGTGTGTGTAAAAAAAGATAGTATTGGAAAAGATAGAAGAAATTTATATATACTTATTTATATATTTATATATATTACTCAATTTTTTAAATAAAATCTAGACTTAATTATTTCTTCGTCAGTATAAATTGAATTAATATTTTTTTATGTCAAATTCTATCAGAGTAATCATATAAAAACTTAATCGAATTCCTTTAAATTAAAATATAATATATATCAAATAGCATTCCGCAAAGAATTTGATAAAGAAAAAAATTTTAGTGATTAAATAATTTAATAAATCGGCATTTTTTTTCTATTTTTTAACCTATAAGTATTCTTATTATAAATTACAAAAAGAATCATATTAATGTTTTTAAATAAATACATAAAAAGTAGAATGACCAAACTATCTCAAACATATCATTGAAATAACTGTGTTTCTAAACTGAACTAAAAAAAGTCAAAATTGTTCCATGTGTTCGCTTGCAAAATCAACGAAATGTGTTTTTATTGACGATTTATAAAATTGCGCAACAATTGCTTGCGCACAAACACGATTTACATAAAAAAATCCGAGAATCTGCTCACGTTTTCCTCCGTTAATTCGAGCCACGGATTAAGATCAAATTGCTGCAAGATTGCTTTTGAAGTTGAAAGTGACCGACAAAAAAGCGGCGCGCAGTTTCTATCGAGCAATCTAAAGACTACATTTCGCTGAGAAAAACGTCAATCACGCGGAAATTTTATAAAAATATGCAAAAGCAACACAGTAAAAAATCTCTCAATGTTAAAAAATAAATTAACAACTGCAGCAGAGCAGTTTTGTACCTAAAAAAATCAGATAAAAAAAACATTCCAAATTTCATTTATTAAATTTTAAAATACTTCGCATTATTTGTGATAGCAATCATTTTAAAAAATCTTCATATACCAAATATTAATGAATTATCACTGTATAACTAATTACAATCTTTGTACAAAATCTAAAACCTGCCTATGGCATACGATATTTATTTTCCTGCTGGATTGCTCGCGTTTTAGTAAATTACTAAAATTACACTACGCAGAGCGCAGAATTTCTAGTAATGCCGCAGGTTTTACTTAAAAAAAGCGTTTGTAACGAAAATTTAATTAAAATAAAACTCTTTGCAACTCAAAATAATTTGATCGCAAATGGATTGATAAATTGGTACGCCAAACGATGCAATAATGATTAAGCTACGTATTACACGTGCAGCAAAACATGTTCCAATAATCTCACTTCAAATATTAATTTTCTTTCCGCTTCTCGCCTCGATATCAAATCCGTCGATGCATCCAACACAATAATGAGGTTACAAACCGCTCGTATCGTGCCGGAAATCACATTTTTATTTATCGTCGTTACGAAACGTGTCAGCAGAATGCCGCGGCTCAGCTCGTAAGCTCGTTACGATGCGGAAGCTCACGTTGCGAGGAGAAGCTTCGACAAATTTCCACGGGCACGTGCCTGCGATACGACGCGAAGCTTAACATACAGGTAGGTGAACTCGCGCGATACCGTGCGTGCAACAAATACCGCTATCGTGTTATAATTATCATTAGACTGCATCGGAATTGCGTCTATATTTACCATTTCGCATGCAAACTCGCGGTAATTATCTCTTTATTGCGACGCAATTAAGAGCTAATTAAGAATCTTTGATAATTTGAATAAAGAACAAAAGTACGATACCTTACTGGCCCTCGAAATTCCTCACTTGCGAATTTAAAAAATTTAAATTTTGTTCTTAATTAGATTTCGAGATATCTTTCATTATTGTAATAAATAATGTTTTTATATATAAACGTTAACATAAAAAAAATAAATTAATACAATGCAGAAAAATCTTCTCTCGCTGTTTGCATTTAAAATTATATCGTTTATATTTTTTAACTATGCATTAGTTCTAACAGTCTTATAATATTCGTTTAATAGAAGAAAGGAAAATATTCAAAATAGTCAAAAATCATCCTTATACATTCATTATCTTCAGCAAAGAATAAATTGAATTCCGAATTGGCTAATTACTTTAAAAAAACTTGCTTTTTTTAAATGCTTCCACGAGCTTTTTTGGTTCCTTCCAAAGCGATGTCTGACATAAGTTTTGCTGCGACCGCGTCTTTAATTAGCCAGAGAGGAGGAAAAGGAGAAGACAGGACCAGTCAGAACGTGACTTGAGAATGACCGGGTTGCTCCGGGCATAAACAGAGCTATTGTTGCGCCCCGCAGTGAGAGAATCCAAGATGAGAGACACGCCACGCGTAGGAGCTAATTAAGTCAGCTCGAAACTACCGTCGCGGATGCTTTATTAAACTGACGCCAGATGCTCGGCCATAAATTCAGCGCACGGTCACGTTCCAATTTCCGAATTGACCTGCCACGCGCGCAGGACAACGACGATGGGCAGGAAATTCGAGGAGCTTATGTTTTGCGCTCTGTCTCTTACCCCCGCGGAAATAACGACGTCGTTCTGCGAGAAACTACTGACAACGATTCTTTACCTCTCCGCCTCTCGGATTCTTGATATATGTATATCTTTGTATCATAATGGAAAATATGTCAGACTCTTTATTCCACGAAAGAATAATGTAAATTGCACAAAGCAGAAAGATTGTAACGCGATGTCACGCAAAGAACTAGTTTCACATCGAAAAGAAGCATATATTTTTTATTAAAAATCATTAAATTAATATGAAGCGCGAATGATAGATTTTCAAATTTTTATTTGACAGTTCTGAAAACTTTGACATTATTAAATTTTCGTAATTTTCTTTTTATATTTCTTTTTAAAATTAACTGTACCTAAAAAAATTTTTGGTATCATAAAGTAGCATATTTTTTCGATGCAAAAAAATGACGATAAAATTATTTATTTGATCAAGTAAAATATAATGGATGTATATGAGATAATTCGTCTCGATAAAATAATAATAAATTTTTTCTTTTCATTATTTTTAAAAAGAGAGAGAGAGAGAAATAAAGAAAAAAAGCTAAGATTTCATGTTAAAAATTAAAAATATTGAGTAAGTAGAGTTTAAATAAATCAGAATTTAATCAAAATTAATTTTTTATGCCAAAATTTATGCCATTAAAAAGGTTCTAACAATTGTTAATCGACTAATTCTATTAAATCTATATTATTTATATTGAAGAAAAATTGTCTGTAAATAAAAAACATATTAAATTACGTTTTCATCTTTTATGTTATTTTTGATGTCTTTCATTGTATAATATTCACGCACATTTTCATATACTCAATTTTCCTCGGACACAAAATTTATAAAATACAAAAAAAGTATTTATCATAGATAGAAATTGCGCACTAACAAAATAGTGCTTCGCTATATGTTATCGCGAAAAATTTCATAATGACATTAATGAAATTGACATAGAAAAATATCTCGAAATTGCTAATAAAAATGTAATCTATTGTCAATTTTAACTTTTAATACTAAATACGCGAATCTTTTCTATCATTGTTAAGAGCGATTAAAAAATAAATTTAATTTAAAATCTCGTAAAACCTCGTCAATTTAATAATAAAAATATATATATATATTTAGAATCAATTTTTAACTTTTAAATAAATTAATTAAAAAGCGAGATATCATAATTATTATACTCTATATAATTATAATATAAAATAATTATATTATACATAGAATTATTATAATAATAATTATATCGCTTAATAAAGAATTATTTCCTATATAAATATTCTAACACAAATAAAATATGTTAATATTAAAAAATTTCAAATATTTATAGCAAACGATATTATCTGTGCAAATCGTAATAAAAACTAATAAAATAAGTGCGTGAGATAATTTGAAAATGCCTCAGGCAATAACAAGCGCGTCGTAATGTCAATGTAAGATATAGGCACAATTTCGCTGTTTCCTCTCGTCGTAAAAATGCCCCTGTCATCGTTTATCTTACTTTTATCAATCCACGAACATTCAGACATTTCTACGAGGGATGTCGTCGATTATCTACTGCATATACTATATCAAGAGAAATCATATCTGTCACTTCGTATCTTTTGTCAATTCGAAAGTACTCGCGAGAAAAACTTTTTCCCCTATTCTTCGTTCCCCTATTAGGATAAATATTCCATCAATAAATGTGATCAAATAAATATTTAAGAAATAAATATTTATCTGTATAGACCGCACTATAAATAAAAAATATCGTATATGATAAAATCGTATAAATGTAAATTATGTAATTATCAGTACATTTACCAAATCAATACAGTCACTGCTTTATATTAAAAAGATACGTAATAATAAAATATATTTTAAAGAATTTAATAATAAAAACCAGTTACTCTCATAATAAATAATCATGTGCAATATGTAATATAATAATACAAAGATAATAGATAATATATAGATAATATAATATAATATAACAAATAATATATATATAATATAATAAATGTCTCGTATATCATTTTATATTTGTAAAGTGAATTTTTCACATATTATATTTCACAACGGCATATTTTATTTCATATAATTTTTCTTTAAAAATAACACGATGATTTATTTTGCATACACAAAATAGTTCGCGACCTCACTATCTCATTTGTGAGGATGCATCACGACGGAAGGTAGCGAACGACAGTGATACGAACTAAGTATATCGTATCATTGTAGATTATGATACAAAATCAAGTCATGCAAATAAATGAACAATTAGTCGCGTGGGTTCACAGCAAACTCACCGGTCGATGCGTCGTCACCGTTTTGTCGTCGCCGTTCTATCGCTCCGGAGTTCCGGACGTTCCATTCGCAGATGCTAGTCGCTCGAGAAAGTCCCAATTACCAATTGATCGGTCTCTCATTTCCTTGTCAGAAACTCTATACGACACTCCCGATACTTATTGCACGCGCTTCGAGCAAACGACACGACATTGCGCGCGATGCATTTCGATGCGTGACGAAGGCTACCAACGCGCCGGCGGCTTCGCGCCGGCAATTTCCCGCCGCCAACTTCACGCCGCTCGTGCCGATGCGAAAACTGCCAACTCGAATATCAACGACTGTTACGGCGAATATTACTCAAATACCTCGATCGCTCCGAGAAATGATTCGCCCGATACGCGATGCGCTTGTAAAACGAGGCGGAATGATAATATCTTGATGGCAAGGGTCGGCTTACGAACACGCGACGCGACGCGCGCCGATTGCTGAGTAGTAGAGAATTTATCTCGTCGCAAGATCGCAAAGACACGCGACCACGGTCGTCCGTCGAAGAACTCGACGCTTCCGATCGTCAATCGCTCGCGCGTGAAACTCATCTTCGACTTGGGAGGACGGCGCGCGGGCATCCGCGACAGGCACTAACAAGTAACTGCGTCAGTCAAAAGGCAATATGGCGGCGCGGCCGTGACGTAGCCGTGACGTAGCGGCTCGCGTCGCGTCACGAGACCGTTATCACCAACGCGCAATTTCGAGTTTAGTGCGTTAATATGATAATGGAAAACGCTTCCCGCGCGCATTTCACATATGAATAACATGAAGAAGGCTAATAGCCACACGAGATTCAATGTATAACGAATTTGAATTAATTTGAAATTTAAACGCGCCGACAACTTCATGTCGTTGCGCGAATCTTCGCTCGTCAATCCGAGTGCCGAGTATTTCATCGACATCACTATCGCATACCTCAGTCGCTCTCAGAAAGAATCCACACGAATATTTGATGCTCGATCGTACATGCGATGCACTCGATAGATTATTCCACGGTAGCACGAAGCGATATCGACACACGCCGAAATGGCGCAAATCCCTGATCGAATATCGGCGAAAGTATTGTCACGCGATCGCTTCGACACGCCGCGACAATTGCTCGTCACTCAATTCGGCATCCCCGTTCATTCTCGGAATCCGTTCACGCGTAAGACTTACTTTCAAATAAGCGAACTATCAGGAAGATGCGGGAATAGAGTGAGACGGCGAAAGGTCAGCGCGCTCCAATTAAAAACACTGGGAGGGAGAGTGACGCGGCTGTGACGTAGCGATGACGTGCGGAGCCGAGTCTCGCGCAGCGAACCGTTACTACGAAATTGCTTAATCGAGAATGTAATACAATAATACGACAATGAAAAACACTACCTACCACAACTTTCTGACGTACATACACATCGCGTGTTTTGACGAACGCGAAGCGAGATAACAATGATCGTTACGTTGCGCCGACAACTTCATAACTCTACGCGAATCTTCGACGTGAGAATA
Organism: Cephalotes varians; assembly: GCA_037157785.1. Classification (NCBI taxonomy): domain Eukaryota; kingdom Metazoa; phylum Arthropoda; class Insecta; order Hymenoptera; family Formicidae; genus Cephalotes; species Cephalotes varians. The sequence continues at coordinate 185,195 of JANQDE010000029.1, forward strand.
TCAATTCGAATGCCTTCGAATATTAAGATTGTGCTTGAGAGACTGAGTATTACGAATTGAAGATCACCAATTTCAACAATCAGATAATTTTAATTTCAATCCGTCTCTTTCTGATCGATTGAATTCTCCAAGTTCACATAGCAGTAATTCTGATGTAGCTTTACGACGACATTACTGTCACATATCCCAGTTGATCGAAGGACAATCCGCACTATTCTCGATGTTCGATCGCATGCGCGATTTACTTGAAAGTCTCGACAAATTATTTCATAGACCGGCAGTACAAGACAAAATCGAGACGCGTCGAAATGAGATACGAATTTATAAACGGATATAAAAAAAAATTTCTCGTCATACGATCGCTTCGTTCATCACTCAATTCATTCCTAATCGTTCTCTGTATCTGTTCAACATTTTCGAATTAGAATAATATTAGACAAGATAACGAGCGAAAAGGAAATCATCGCGCTAGACGGAGCGTTTCAAAAATGTTTCAAAATGTAGCGACACACTGAAAATCTGTAATTACGTATGCTGTAGATTTTAGCTATAGTGGGTGCTTTTCATTTAATGACATAAGCCGACACAAACATTATTCTTGGCATTCAATAAGTAACAAAGACGACGAACTTGTGTCGACTTGTGCCTTCAAATGGAAAGCATTGTCAATACATTTCGGAACGCGCTCAGAGTGGGAATAGGAGGTGAGACGCGGCTGTGACGTAGCACCTACGTAGCGGTGACGTTGCGGTCACGCCACCGTGCTCGGCAGGCTTCACGCCGCTTCACACCTAACGCAACCTTCGCTCGGAGAGCGTCGCCCGCCGGCAATTTGAGGATCGCGGCACATATTTTACCATCGAATATCTCGATTACGCAGAAAATCAGACCACGCGATACCTTCCGATGTCGATTTAGATTCATTCACGCAACATACTTCGAGTGAATTGGAAATTATAACGCTATGAATAATGCGTCTCGATAAGCAAAGGTAACAAAGAACTCGCAATAAATGGCGGCTCGTGGAAGAGCGATCGCGTCGCTTGTTCTGTATCGGAAAACGCGTTTGATCGCGAACAACATGATAATCATCTATTGTCGAACGTTCTAGAATCTATTCGTTCGCATATCGCTCCGTTTTCGACCAGGCAATGTAATTCGGAAATGTGTAGGCAGAAACGCGAATTAATAACACGAGTTAAACGAGAAAGCAAAATATAAAAAGAAGTTGTCGGAACACCGTAACACGGCGATACAAGCCGGGCTTTCCTCGAAACGCTACCGTCTCGTTACAAACAAGCCAGTCACGATCGCGATGCGGAGCCGTCGACACGTAATACATGCTACTCCCCGACGACTTTCTCGAATGAGTTTTCGCGTCGCGCTCCTCTTTTCTTTCCGCGATTATTAATAAGTTCAATGGAATA
>JANQDE010000029.1:186771-208253 GCA_037157785.1 Cephalotes varians
AGAGAGAGAGAGAGAGAGAGAGAGAGAGAGAGAGAGAGAGAGAGACGGCACAACAACGAAAGACGTATTATCTTTTATCACGTAGCTGTAAATACATTCGCGAACGGCGCGTTTGGAATAGCGCGCCCGATGGGAAATCTCTTTCATTGCCGATGCATTAACGTTATTAATCTTATCCCGACATAATTATTATTAATACAATAATTATTTATTAATAATGTTAATATCAATTCATAATTATTATTACTACTTTTGCTATCAATAGGGATAGGACTTTTCTTTGCAACATTTTGAACGACAATACGATCTCGTTACGACACGCGACCAATCACGCTCGATTTGTTCTAATCTCGATTAGCCAATCGCCTTGCGCGTCTTTCACGGTAGTCGCGACAGTCGCGAGAGCTCCGTACTTGTCGCGCGATTTTTCTCTCGTTTCCGTGCGCGAACGAGTGCCCGGAGTGCCGAATCGCGATCTCGTGACAACGATAAATCACCGCGGACGATCGCCATCCATCCGCGTCCGTCGACATTCGACGATCGGCCGAGCGTCTCCGCTCGCACCGGCCCGACCGCCGGCCGTTTGAGGCTAATCGCCGATATCGTCATAGATACGCGAATTCACCATAGCCATCTAACCCGTAATCTTTTCGCGAAGCCATACGTGTCACATGTGAAACGTTGACCGCTGTGAGATGCCCCGCGATCGAAGCATCCGGCCATCCATTTAGCGTGCGATTCGGCAGCGCTCGCGCGTGAAGTGTGCTCCGTGTGCGCGATCGAGAATCGAAGGCGACGCCGCGAAGCGAAGCGCGTCTCTCAAGTTCTTTCCGGTTCGCGTGTACCTGCTTGTCGATCGGGAGTGCCGAAAGTGATTTTTACGTTAATTGTCATCGTATGTCTCATGTGATTGCCTCAAGCAGCGACAACGAGGAGAGACAGCGGCGACGGTACATCGGCGCAGGTGAGTAAATTCGTTCCTCGCATGACTAACTTGCTTGATGCCGAATTGTTTGCCTATCCGCGATTTTGACTATCGTTTTGACTCGAATCATGCTCGTATCGGACGTAGAAGTTTAAATATGACGATCACGAGTCGCACTTGTGGCATAGAGCATCGTCCAGGCGAAACGAATACCTTGCAACGGATTATGAATTATTAATGCATTTCTAATCCAATATAATCTAACCTAATTAATAATGTATTTCTAATCCAATACATTTCTTGTTTTTTTTTTATATTATATTTGATAAGTCTCTCAAAAGCCAAGCTGATCAGATATGTGAAACAAAAAGTAGAAAAAAATTGAAGTGATGTTATAATTTAATCATGTGCTCTGACATTAAAATTAAGAGGTTTACAAAAAATGGAATCGGCTTCCGAGAGATTCGTGTGATGATTAGAAATAAATTGAATAATTTGTAAAAAACTCCATCTGTCTCGGCGCGAAAGCAATTCGGAGAATCATCTTGGCACGTGCAGTCACAAAAAAAAATAAACAGAGAATTGACAGATGTTTCCCGATCTTTTTTAACTCACTTCCCGGCAAATGAAATAAAAAAAAAAAAACACAAGAATTGATCAGTTCTAGCTCGTGGCATGTTAAATTTATTAGTTTTTTGTGACTGGATGAGTGCAAAAAGTGATGACAAATGGCAATAATTAAACGAGAATGGAAATCGAATATTATAAAAGCTATACTTGTTATAAAATGTATTCGTAATGATGTTAATATTTCTCTTTTTATTCTTTTAAAGAGATTATATATTGACTTCTTTCTCTGAACGTCCATAAAATAGATTTATGCAGATTTAACAGCACGGTTTTTCAAATGGATTTAATCTTTTTTTTACAGGAGATAAGGATGAATCTCCATAATGCAGCTCCGTCGTACTTCATTTTGGTGAGTCACATCAATTACCATTGTATCGCATTCTTGACGCAACAAGTAATATAAAAGCATAATATAAAACTGTGACTGTAAGAAAAAAGCAGGATGATTATCCCTTTCTGATTAAGATATCGAGAAATGTTTTATAAAAAAGAACTATATATTCCTTTTTATTTCGTAGAATATTTATGCTAATATTTCTTGTGTGATCTAACACGGAAAGAACGATTTTGCTAGATACAGATCTGAAAATAATTTTGTTGGAACCTTAAAAATAAGGAGCAAGGCTGCAAAAACTTGTGATATTCTAGCAACTAGTTTGAGCGTCCTACATAATTATTTTGATAGTTCCAAAAAATTAATTTTCTGTATCCAGTTAAAATTTCAGATCTTTCAGCAAAACTTCTTTCTGTGTACATTTTCAAGTTCGTCAAACTGTGCGCCGAATAAATTTTCGGTCATGAAACAGTCACAAGTTGCATAAGAATAGTATCACGATATTAAATTGATAATCAATTTAATAACGGTGATGCTAACAAGCAAATTCTCTTGTTCCTCGAAAAACTGATAATCTGATAATGTTTTAAAATTAACAGAAAAATTCTGTTACGCATAAACTGGAATTCTTATTGACGATTGAACACATATTTATCCGTTTAAAATAGCAAGATTGTATTACACCCGTTTCATTAACCGACCTATTTTTACTCACAATTTTTACTCACTCGTACGTTAAGTTAAATTGTAAGCTCAACTATATGCCGCAGTTTGAGTCTATTCCGTAGATAACATCCCGTGAACGACTATTCCACGTAAACCTTGTTAAAATCTTCGCGCAGCCACGACATCGTCTTTAAGTTTAGCTTCTCCGGCTTTGCGCTCGCGACATTTCTGCCAAGAAATTAAAAAGCAATAAAGAAAATTATTTTTTATACATTAAAATAGGGATCTCTGTGACACGTTAATTAAAAAATAATAGAGATTAGGTAATTAAGATTTTCTGAAATATAATAGAAATTTTATTCATAATGCAATCAATCACGCTTTTGTTTGTACTAAAAATCTTATTTCTATTAATTCGTAATTTAATAATCAGAAATTCGAAAATATTTTTAATGAAACAGGCGCAGTGAATTTTTTATCTAAATCTCCATCTTTTAAATCTTCAACTCTTCTCACGGAGATTTTCAGATAATACATTTTATGTACATATACTTCTGTTGAATTTTATTAGATAGTTTATTTTATTGATATTAAAACATAGAAATCGTGATTCAATCTCCTTTTTAAAAGAAATAAAAAAAAGATGTGAGACCACTTACTAATCGCCCGCATCCACTCGAGGCTTTTATTTCGTGCTTCATGGCGGAATATGAAGATTAATAGCCAGTCATTGTTTGCGGTAGTCGCATCCCCTCTCGTTTTCACGAAGCGACGAAGTGCGCGAGGGTGGGCCGGAGAGCAAAGAAGAGGGTCACAGGGTGTTAAGCTAACTCGCTTGTCTGGCGGCGTGAAAGATACACCGACCGACCTTCTAAGCAGCGTCGCGGATATTTCACCGGGTTCGAAGATTAAAGGACTCTCGAAGCACTTCCTGGAGCGATGAAATGGTCGCGGGGGTTGGGTATCGCCATCCAGAATGGACAGCCTGTCCGCCGCGATGGGGAAAACGGCGCTGATGAATTCGCGAAGAAACCGCTCTCGAGGCATTAATCTTTGTGCCGGCCGATCTTTATTTTTTTCAACAAAATATTCCCGACCAGTGACGTAATAAAATCACCGCACATCTCGCAGGAGGACTTCCTCTTTTAATATTAGAGGGCATTCGAGATCAGAAAATAGAACAGAAGAAAGATAGGTCGGAAAGATATCAAGTTTGCAATATTGGAGTTTCCCCGACATTGCAGGAAGAAAGGAATTTATATTTGACGAAGATTGACAAAGCTCGATTTTTACATAAAACATAGATAATATTCATGGAATATGTTATTATTTTTGAAGATTATGTTTTTCTTTCGAAGATCCACATAATATGTAATAGATGCAAAGAGGAAACTGTAAAGGGAAAAAGATTTATTCATCTTTTATTAATTGTTCTTTGTGTAAAGCACTTCTTTTGATATTTTATCTTTGGAATGGATAGGCTCAAAATCTTATTTTACTTTTATTTATTAATAATATTGCTAGATATCGTAAAAATTATTATCAAAAAGCGAAAAAAATTGAAATCCATTGTGTGTTTAAAATAAAGTCCAAGATAAAATTAAGAGATTTATTGAGTTTCGCTGACGAAGCTTCGTGAGTTGTTAGTTACGCTATTGATTCCTTCGAGGGTTATAGACAAAGTCCTCGAGTAGCGTGCGACATTTGTTCCTGGGAATCACTTTAGCTTCATCAGAGAAGGGACGCGTCTAGCTTCTACAATGAACAATCGCGGTCGTGTTCTCTCTTTCAGTTTCGTGCAATTTCTTGCAGCGCGAAATCGCATAGGAATACAGAAATTAAGTTGTTGACTGTGAAACAAGGAGACGATACACTGTAAAATCATTTATTATCTATTTGAATTGAAGAATGCAGATATTACCAGAGTAAACGCATGACTAGCTTCTGTATGTTTTCAAGTTCGTCAAATTTTATAAAACGAGACACTTCATTTATGTATAAAATGTATAAAACGTTTTGTGAATCTATAATTAAAATTTATTTAATTTCTTATGTAAAAGTTCTATCGAGATAAAATCGGTATCGTATAATTTTCTTGCATGAATTAAAGAAATTGCTGTAATCTATAAATCGTAATCTGCAAGTCCATATATTTAGATTTTTCTACGTGTAATATGAAAATTAGTAACAGTGCTAATAATACATTGAAGAAAAAACTGTGGACAGAAAAAGATTTATTCACTTTTTATTAATTTTTCTTTGTCGAAATATAAAAAACGCTTTTTTTGATATTTTGATATTTTCTTTTGATATTTATCTTTGAAACGTATAAACAAAACTTTATTTTACATATTAATAATATTTATATTGCTACTTTATTATATTAATAATTATACTAGATTTTTAAATAGAAATAAAAAAGATATTACTGAATCGCGTAAAGAACCGAATCGTATTGCTAAACAGATCAAATTGTAAATAGTGGAAACAGATTGTGATATCAGATTTACGCGATTTGCGGAAAGCACGAGTCACAATAAACATCTGTCTACCCACCACTTTCGTGGACTAGGAGCAACTTTTTCAATTTCCACAGACAGAGCAAGTTTCCTTCATAAGACCCACGCATTGATATCACGCGCTTTGCATATTTTATATCCCGCAATCTCTTCTTTTATGTAGTGCAGTTTTTTTTAGACATGCCCGAAGGTTTGAACTTTTCGACGATCTTTCCCAAAATTTTTCTATTTGGCGATGCGATTTAGTTTTCTGCGCGATTCAGTCAGATTTTTTTGTAACGCTTATCTATTTTAATTTGCAAAAAATTTAAAACTCTAGAATTAAAGTCATATAAACCGTACGTAATTAAAATTAGACGTTATTTAAAGTAAAGTTTCGCGAAAAATTCTGTAGAAGTTTTGCGTTTTTTTTTTTTTTTCAAATCTTTTTATATCTCTACCTTTTTAATAGATCGCGGAACTTTTTCCACGATTAACCATCCGATTCCGTGTTTGAGACAGTCTCGTAAAAAAATACGCCGCGATAGAATGTTATAGGTGGAAGTTAACTTCGCGACGCGGAAACTTAAGCGATAAAATTTACCCCCGATCTTACTTGAGGGAGATATCCAACTCTTCCCGCACTCGCTACTACTGTTGGTCGATCCGCGCGAGCGTATTCGCGATAAATACTAATTAATCTACTGTATGTGCCGTCACGAGATAAGCCGCGACGTTCCTTGCTCTTGTACTTAGCTTACGAACTACGATCGAAGATCCCGCGGAAGGATTTTGCGGAACAGAATTGTATGCATGGGGCGCATCGAATAACGTAAAAATGTAGAATTTAAATCAAGCCGTGTAACAAGATTCATGAGATTCATTCTACAAGGGAGAAATATTGTAGAAGAAAAAAATGTGAAAGGGATGATATTAGAACTATATATTTTAGACACACACACACACATACGCGCGCGCGCGACGTACATTAATATGAAATTACCTGCGCTCCCTTTATGCATAGCATATAAGTATCTTACTATTAATCAAAATGTGAATTTCAAAACCTCGACGGTTATTTTCTGCTCGATAATTAAACGAATGTATAATTACTTCCACCAACGAGACTATTTTTCAGATCAACTCCCGCAGTTTTTACAGCATTAACGTTTCGCTAATGTTTCGTTATCTAACTGTTCTGTATGACCCTTCCGGGATAAAATCCGCTTCCTAATAAACTTCGGCGAAACAAGTGTGCACCGAGGCGTGCACCTGCACACCCGTGCAATACTCAAGGGGCGAATACCACTTTGGGAAATTGCTAGCCCTTCTTAAACTGCCCTTTCATAGTCATCACTTCTTCCTCTGATCTATTCGATGCATAATTCAAATGTAGAAGCTGTTCGATTCTACTAAGTAGTTTTATGTTTGACTTAACATGTCTGAGAAGTTAAATTAAAAGAGATCGTGTAAATTAATTGTATGATTTGATATAATTCTATAGCTGTTCAGATTTATTTTAAGCGATGTTGGATTGCTAGCGATTTTAATAAATTTTATCGAGCTTTGTTAAAAAAAGGGTTTTTTCTTTGAAAAAAGAACAAAGCACATTTAACTTTATCTGGTTTATTTTCTTTCGGCCTCGATTGTATTTTCTTGGCCATGTAAAAACTTTCGTTCGAAAGTTTCATTTTACTAAGGATTAGAGACTAAGTTTTATCTCATGAAATCTTGATATAGATTTTTTCATGCAAGATATTTCCGTAAAAAACATACGGCACGTGATTGTGAGGCTATACAACAGATTGTTCGCACGATTGAAATTGCATTTTATGCAGTGCAACGCTTAACTTAAATGTTTCTATGCAAGTGCAATAATAAATACATTCTTTATTACATGAAATACTTTGATGAATACTTTATTACTTAATGTATAATATTTTTATTTTAGTTTCCATTTGATTAAAGATTATTACTGCTTAATTGCTTTTTTAATGTTTTTTATTAAATGCTAAATACATAAATCTTTCGTTATCTATATGAATCTTTCTAAACTCTTGAATTTTATCATACACAAATTTAAGAATGTGAAAGACATATTTTACTTTGACTGAGATACAACTTTCAATTCTTCAATATCAGATTTTATTTGATCAAAAATATTCTGCAGTGCAATAAGATAAAAAAGATATTCCGACCTGTCGTTTCTCAGGTTTCATAAATAGATTGATATATGGCCCTTGTACATCGAATGATACGAACATAGAGTAAAGCTTCCATATGTTAGAAAATGGAATTTTTCGCGAGAAAACTTTGAATACTGCCAAGATCGAACGGAAGATGCAAGGTGATACAATATCTTGTAAAAGTCTGTTGTATTGACCATACTGATATTCTGATCAGATGTATCGACACGAATGAAGCCGTAAAAAACCATTTTACATAACAACGGTTTTATTCACTGTTGCATCAACTAAAGTGCAGTCTTTCGAGTTTGTACATTTTTAGTAATTTTAATGTCAAATCCTTTTGGTATTATAGAATTGAAATTTTGTTTGGAAAAGCAGAATTCTATAAAGCATTTTGTACAACGATATATCAAATCTTTAATTTTTATGACATAAAATTGAATAATCTTTTTTAAGCTAACAGGAAACTGAAATAATCTTAAGCGATAAATTTCCGTTTGCACATTCCCAAATCGATTTTTCGTTTGCACTTAGTTAAAAAGTTATTAATAATTAAAGTTTCAAGAACGGTCAACTTCAGTAGATGAGCTCGAACGGATACTATGTTTAAAATGACATTAATCAAGATTATTTTTTCAAAATGTATGAAGAAAAAAAATTGTTCTTATACATTTTCAATAATATCAATTGTTTCAAAATTGCAGCAATATTGTCGAAAGTGAAGATAATTTTATTTTTAAATTACTTTCAATGTACAAGTTAGCACAAATTCAATTTTGTTTATTTTTGCTCCTGTTTTTTTATTTTGAAGTAGTTCTGCCTGCTATTACATTTAATATAATATTACTTTTGTGAACCAAGTATTACTTTTACTTTCATCAATATAAATTCGATCAAATCGAGACTAAAATCTTCCTAAGAAGATTATAACGTTCTTGCTTATATATATGAGATTATCCCGATTTAAGGCTAATCTTTTTTTGTAGAGATGTAGAATATTTAGATTCAATTTTTTTGATATTTTAAACATGGCTCTGTATGTATATATAATATCGTTCGATTAATTTTTCTGAATATTTCTGCATCGTCCAATTGTAAGGAATCTTTATTATACAAAAGAAGTTATTATACAAGGAAACTTCTTCAGAGATGAGTTTGCACAGACTATATCATAAAGAACTCGAGGTATTATACGGTAGTTTTTTTTTTCATGATTTTATGACCACTGAAGATCACGAGACTTGTACGGCAGCAAACCAAGACCGCTGCTTTGCGTTGTTTGCATTTTCCCTTAAAGGGCCGCCTCGAGTGCTATGTGGGTCAGGACTACTGCAGCGTACTTTGTTTGCTGCTCGTCGCAGCTGTATGCTCGTGTAATACACCGTCAAGTAGTTGAGTTCCGTGGCGAGGAAACCGACTCGCTAAATTGGCACGACAAACGTATCTGTCGCAACCACTCCAATATTTCGGTATAACTTATAAGCGTTCCAATCTTGTTCTAAATTAATTTAAATATTTATGTATAACGTATAGATAATAACACATTTCGTAGATAGTATTTAAAAGTTCGTAAGAAAATAAAAATAAATGATCACGAATTGTCCGATTCTTCTTCAGTGACGGTCCTCGAAAAGAATGAAGTGTTATAATATACGCATATAATTCCGCGATACAATTTTTGAATTTTTTATATTTTTCTACGATCTCTTTATAAAATGATGAAATAATATGACAGCGCCTTAGCAATTGTACTCTAAAGCGGTCAACGCGATTTCATGCGAAATATTTATTATTTACTGCAACATTTTCTGTCATATACGCGTATACTAGATTATGCATGCCGCATCTCACGGACACGAGAAACTGTCTCGAAAAGTTCCGGTATATATTTAAATGCGTCTTATGACGAGGAAATTTCGTAGACGTAGACGACGACGATGATGCTGGACGAAAGAAATGAAAAGCGAAGGAAAAGCGCTGGAATATCTTATCTAACGTGCTGTTTCATTTTTATGGTTCCCGATTGACGAAAACTAGAAAAAAAAATCTTTAATAAATTGGATATAAATATACAAATAAATTAATAGCAAAAGAGAAGAAAAAAAATATATTTTCAAATATAATTTTTTTCATCTTCTTATTTTTAAATTATGGAGTGTCTTTTGTGTTTTTTCTCGTGCGTTTATTCTGGTATGTAAGACAAAAATATGACATATAATTATTTCAAAAGAAACTAGAGTTCTTCAATATTTTGCAAATCGTTGAAAGCAGCTAACGCGTTCTTGCATATTCACCCTCGATCGCGTTGTCGGCAAACAAGCGATTCATATCGCGTGTTAATCTCGACAGGCTCTCGTTGTCGGCATATTCGAGCACATGTGAGAGAGAGAGAGAGAGAGAGAGAGAGAGAGAGAGAGAGAGAGAGATTATCTGATCGTTAAATGGCTCTCGAAAGCAGCGAGTACGTCAGCCAGAGCGTTAACGAGATTATTAACGCGCCCGCGTGTCCTCTAAAGAGTCGTCTCGTCGTGAGATGATCCCGAAAGAATCCTCGCCCTTTCCGGAGGTGGAAACGCGGCGGTTAAGGCGACCCCCGGCTCCTTTCCGATCCGACGATCAAGGGGATCAGTCTCGTGAAAAGCTCGCCGCGTTTAAAACGCAGTGTAGATTAAATTAAAAGGCGTTTGTCACAACTGAATCCAACAACCGTGAGCACTGAGCAGTAAAGATTACGCGCGGTAAAGATATATAATTACAATATCGCACATTTTCTATTCTAAGCAATTTTCTAAATGAATACCGATGAAAATAGTCGTTCAGGTCTTATTTTTAATCATTTTAGTTTTTTGTAAGCAGATAACTTTTATACATTAATTTTTCATTTAGTTTCCGTTGATTTAAACATATTTTTTTTTATTTAAATATTTTTCTCTTGTCGTATTCACTGTTATCGATGCGTTTATATTAATCGGCGATGTTTGATATACGATACAATCTTGTTCTTTTGCAAATCTAAACGGGAATGATTTTTTCATGAGCGGAATAGACCGAAATCTGAACGGATGGTACACACTGCCGTTCGTCCGAGAGAAATGGAACGGAAAGCGGTAAGTTGCGCGGAAGTACATTCGGCAGATTGGATTAGCATTTTATACGAAAAGCAAGCGGTCGTGTGTGCGCGTATGTCACCGGTCGAGAGCACGCAATGTTCACCCGATGTTAGTTGGTAACGTGCAAACATCGCTTGCGCGATACGCAAAACGATAACGAAAAACTTACGAGTTTTTTCCCGCGTTAGAAACGCATATGTATCGAATGCAAACGTCGCTGGACAGAATCTATTTAAAAATTATTGATAAAAAAAAAATTCGTAGATGAAAGTCAACTCACTAGCTACGGGGGCACCTTCGCTAGCGAGTAATCTCGAACTTGCGAAATGGACCATTCTTTCGCGTTAGAAAAGAAACTTTTCTTTAGGTATAAGAAGTTGAAAACGGATTCTGGCCAAACTTGCGAGCTGCTCTTTCGGACAAATTGGCCGGTGTGTCGCGCGTGTAAAAAGATTTTTACCGCTCGCCGTAATTGCGCTTTCGTGTGTCCCACTCGAAATGAGAGAGGTGAATTTGTCCTCAAATATCATTCTAATATCAAGCTTGTGATATTTCGTAGGAAATAATCCTGTATTTCTTTTTCTTTTTACATTATTAAAAACTGCGCGTTGATATCATACGATATCAATAAGAATTCTTTAATTTATTTGTTTTATTTGTTTATCATGTTTTATCTCATCGTTTACTTTTGCTAATACAAAAACGATTTTGATCTGAGTGAATCAGTGTATATGAGAGAAATAAAATTAAAAAATATAATTAAATTATATAATAAATTTTACAAATATGAAAAATTATCTTAATGATAAAAGCGGAAGCTATATTAAAAAAATTGCAACGCCTACAGTTAAGTACTTCTAAATAATCTCGCTATTGCGTCCGTGTTCGTGTCTTAATAGGTACTTACGTTTTAATTGAATGTCGACTAGTATCCATTCCTGAAGCGTTTACGATCACTTCAAATTGCCGAGCACTATATTGCCGAGCTCTATAAGTCGGATTTGCGAAAGGATTAAAAATTAAATTCTCGCAATACATACAGTTAACACTTCGTCGTGTATAAAAATATTTGAGAGATAGAAATAATGGTATTAAACATCATATTTTTATTTTCATATTAGGAATGTTAATAAAAAATATAGTTTAAATATAGTTTAAAAAATATAATTTTTACATAAATTATAATAATTATTTTTTCAACTATGTGAAAACATTTACTATATCTACTTTGTATTTTAGTAGATTCCTATTGCAAGTATACTTAGACGCAAGATCGCAAAAAATTAAATTTTTACGTTATTCAAAGTCGAAATTGTTCTCTCTTAATAACAACTGTAGCAGCAACATTTCTCAGGATAAATCTGAAGAGAACAGTTTAGTCCGCGACAGAAGCCAATTTTCACGAAAATTACGCAAGAGTTCGGAAAGAACGCTTTCCACTTCAGCAATCGGATGGTTGCTCCGACAGCGAAAAATTTCCGTTCCTCATCAGAAACTTGTGTATGCGTCACGGAAAATCGATCGCATAGCTGCATCCAAATTTGCTATTTTGCATTCAGACATAGACGAAGTTTGCATCTTTCTAGTTGAGTATAATTATCACGATGCGAATTAAAAAATATCATGAACAATATGTGAATATGAAATTGTAATAGTTAATTATAATAACTTAAAATGTCAATCACTGTCGCACAAAGCACAAAGTATTGATATATAAACATACTTAGATATTATCAAATCTTTCTGTACGTTATTTAAAGTATTTCGTATCATGCAGAATTAATATTCGCGTATTTCATATTTTGTACTCATATGTTTAATTGCGTATTTACTTTAATTCATAAATATTATTTACCAAATATCTTTTGGCAAATAGTAAGAAAGTAAAGAAAAGCAATCTTGATTTATTCCTCAATGTAATGAAATTAGAAGTTGCTGAAGAGAAAATTGATTGTATTTTATATATGTATCTTGCTAATAAAGTCAAACTAAAATTTGAAACTAATTATGTAAATACTAATTATTAAAGTTTACAGAGTTATGATAAATAATTGTAAAATAAAACAAACGATATTTTTTTATGATTCAATATACATATGTACTAATTTTCATTGTGTAATACAGAATAGTTCCGTAATCAATGATAAACTGAAGTCATTATTACGAATAAAGTATATCTCGGAATATAATCACTTTCAACGTACGCGTGTGAATTGCAAAAAAGTGAATTTTTGTTAACAAAATAATTTACCATTTATTATTATTTATCATAACTCTGAAAGATTTAACATAAAATAATTTATATAACTAACCTTGAATTAGAATCCTTGTTAAAGCGAGGTACATACAGAAAATGGAATCGATTCTATTACACTATTGACAATCAGCTCGCAATGCGTTAACTTACTCCGCTGTGCGAGTTTCGGTCAATTCTGCGGATTAGTTGATGCAGTACGTGCCCCAATAAAGCCGGTTGGTTGTTTCGAATCCCGCAGCTCGATTCGCCTATAACTCATGGGCGATGGACTAGCTACAGCGCGTATTCGTTTTCGTTTTTTGTACGTCCGATGCAAAGGTCTGTTATAGATCGAACTGGTTTCAAGAGATACTCTTCTGCTGTCTCGTTCTTTTCTATGTCGTCCGTTCCATCGTTTCTTCTCTTCATTCCTCTCTCCAGCTCTTTCTGTCCCTCTCTCTCTGTTCAAAGAGAGAGGATAGATACAGAAAGACCGGAAAACCGCAGGATCAGTAAGGGGGGACGGAAAAGAGAAACGAAACAGTGGGAGAGAAAGAGGAGAGAAAGAAGGGTAGAGCGACGAACATCCAGCTCGACATTCCACGAGATCTCCTCTATCTTCTTTCGATACTTTTTATCCCCCTTTATTCCGTCTGTTTCTTATCATGCCGCCGCTGCTCGTCGCGTCGCGCCTCGCGAGGAATCTCGACGTATCGAGCGACTACATAAGACGGATATAAAGGCGTTCCTCGGGATACGAAACTTTATTCAGGAACTTAGGGCCTCGGTAGTCTTGAAAGGACCAAAGGAACAAGAGTAGGAATACCACTGTACAGTGCTCCTGAGACTCGATCGAACACGCGAATTGATGTGACGTTTCCCCTTTTGGTATCTTTGGAAAGTCAATAAAAGAGCTCTCTCTCGTTTTTTTCCGAAAACACTTTTCTGATTTCGTCGAAATGTCGTTGAGAATCATGATTTGTTTTATGCCTTTTCTTCAGCCGCTTAGAAGGTTACAAACATTCTGCTGTACGTATTGCATAAATTATTACGGAACAGTATTATAAAAGAATTTACATTTATGAATGCCGCGCATATAATAAAAAATTTCTAATGTCATGACATGGAATGATGTGTATTGCATGCTTTAATCATGCACGGACATCTAATTATGATTAAAACATCATCCACAGCTCAGGAGAAGTAATACAAAACTGACGGTCAATCTGAAATTACGTATACACAAAATTCTAAAATATCCGTTTATGTCTAATAACGATAACAATAAAGCAACTGTAAAGAATCACGAGATGAAAGTCGAAGTACATTTGACGATAACAATAAAGCAATTGTAAAGATCACGAGATGAAAGTCGAAGTACATTTGACGAGGAATTACATGAAACGAATAATAAAGCTTTTCGAGATTTGCAAATAGATGAGAGGATCAGTCTTGAGAAATCCGAGAGTTAATGTCAATCGAGACAATGAGCAACGATAATAACAAGCTAGGAATTATTATGCACATAAAATTAGAAAATGCAAATGCGCTATGTTTGCGATGTGATATTACACTTGGAATGACGACAATCTAGAAATTTACGTCACGATAAAAGAGCGTGCAAAGTTTTAAGATAAATTAATATATTGTGCAAAATAAATACAAGTACAAATAATTTAAATTGCATAGTCAAAATTTTAAGAAAAGAAGAATTTTTATGATAAAAAATCTTATTACAATGTAGTAAAAACAAAAACTGATAGTTTAGACAGTTTTTAAAACTTAAGAAAATGAATCAGGGCTGGAATGATTTAAATCAATTGATAAACATCAGTGATTTAAATCACGAATTTGATTAAAGTTTTAATTGTTAATTTTTATTATGATTTAATTATATTCAATAGAAGCATTTAAAATCAAGAAGAAAAGCATTAAGGAGATTAATAAGGAGATTAAATCATTGCATTACGAATTAAAATTAAAATGAAGAACAAAGAAATTTTTATATCTCTCTCAAAATATCGCTCAAACAAGAAATGCATTTATATCATTGAAGAGCTAAATACGTTTTAATCTACCGAGTGTTAAACTCGAAAACGATAAACTTGCTGAGTTTTGTCTTGCGAGATATGATCACATTTAATAATTCATTCTCATCGCTTTGTTCCATACATTAATCTTCATCGTTATTAATCATCATTGCCATTCATCTAATAACGACTGCATTATCACTTTAGAATGCGCGACAGAGAGAGAGAGAGAGAGAGAGAGAGAGAGAGAGAGAGAGAGAGAGAGAGAGAGAAAGAGAGAGAGAAAAGAGACTTATATAAGCGCAAACACTATCCAGTTACACAGATCCAAACACGTGCATGTAAATTCTCGTAGAGGAGAATGCTGACAGAAGATCACGAAAGCATAAGAAATAGATAGTGCGAGAGAGAAAGAGAGAAAGAAAAACGTGTTTGAAAGCGAGAGAAATAGAGATGTCGCAGAAGTTACGAAGCAGAATGCAATATCCTCGCACCTCTTCGCTTTCATGTTCCTTAGTGAGCTTCGAACCACCTTCCTGTGTTCTCTTCGCTTCCGGGAACTTCAACAGGACGTCACCACCTAGCATCCCCCTAAGGCTGCATAATATCCTCCCTTGAATTGGCCCTTCAACTACCAACCCAGCTATCCGGAAAACGCCGACCTGAAGCTTTCAGAGCGCCGATATCGCGAAAAAGCGAAACTTGACATTGCGATGGAATTACAATGCATCATTGCGCTTGAAAATATATAGGATATATTATCTATAATAGGGATACAGATTTAACGTTTTTCATCAAGACGAGATTTCCTTAAGAGAAGCATCAATGAATTATGTATATTAAACATAAATAATTTTTAAAATATGAATTAAACTTAATTGTCACAATGTCAATTACGTCGACCAATAATGAACATGTTCTCCAAATTATAGAATCCAATATTATAGAAAAATTTCGACGTGCACAATGACATGGCTAACGATATCGGTACGCTTTTTTTATTTTGCGAACGCAAATATCGTTTCAGAAGAAAATTACGATTTTTTTTTAATGATGAAATCCATCTATCCTATCTCTTTTTCTCTCTCACAATGCAACTCACGTGGACGAGTGCATCAGTGCTCATCGCAAAATACATGCTCGAGTTGTTCGCGAACGTATCGGCATAGTCTGGTTTATGACAATAAACTATTCGGAACTGATACGTGCCGACGATGGCCGTTTATATTTTCATGTTCGTGCTGCTCGACTCTATCGGTGATCGAGCAATTTATACGCGAGATATTTCGCGTTGCGAACGCGTGTAAACTCATAGGTCAGGTTCTCCGCGTCTGGTAGAAATCGATATGTTCCCGGGGGAGAAGCTTTACGTAACGAGCGGGAGCTTCAGGATCGAGCGAGCTCTTAATAATTGCGCATCGATGCGCACAATGCGCTGTGCATCGGAAACCTGCCGATGTCGCGCCTAATTAGACGCAAATTATTAACTTCCCAGCGCGTAAAAGTATCTTACGGAAATATGCGGTATACGGCGTATACTATCGTCTTTAGATATCTATACAATGCCTCGATAATATTGTTTATTAGAGATAATGTATTGTTTAGGGATGATTTGTTATTTAAAAAATTATTCAATTTTAATTTTTGCTTTATGACTTCTACATATATATATATATATATATATATATATATATATATATATAAAATTAGGGCGAACTATCATATATATATAATTAGGGCAAACTACATATATATTTAAATCCTAATTTGAACTTAACAAAATTGCGGATTATGAAAGGGTACAACAAAATATTCAGAACATATCTTTACTTATCTTCACATATCCTTAAGAATAAAAAAGATTAAAAACAAATGCAGGATCTAATATTAATTCTTTAATTTAGAAACAAAACGAAATACAATTACAGTTTATGTGTCTTGCCTTAAAAGCGACGCCTCTGATATCCTTCCGCAGAATTACAGTAAAGAGACTTGTCTGTATTTATCAATAAGAGCTCGTTATCCCTTAAAATTCTTCTCGTTTTTTTCTTCGAGAAAGAACCGATACTACAAAAGTTGCCCGTCGTTTGAAGCAACAACGCGATATCAGGACTTTTGCGTTTCCGGTGGTTGCACTCGGTTGCAGCAGCGTGATGCACAAGGATGCATTGCAGCGTTCGTAGCATCCTTCTAATGCTAAAGTACTCGACCGTTCTTTGACCCGGCTTCTAACGTAAATCAACCTTCGGATAAAGAAACTGGCAAAGTGCGCTCAGTTACATTGTAACGCTCTTCTTTAGTTTTTTATCTCAATTTTTATCTCAATATAAAATGCAAGTTAGTAAAATTTAGTTTTTTTTTTAACTTCAAGTTAATGAAGTTGAGTAGGTACGTGAACGTTTAAAGTTTTATATTTAAAAATTATTTATAAAATATTTATATATATATTGTATATATTTATATATATATTGAAAATGATGTTCTTGATATTTCTTTGTTATAGCTTTTCTTATTACAACTAAAATTTAATACGCTTACATTCAAATTCTTTTAAAAGCCTTTCGCTTAAACCTTACTGATAAGGGCAACATAAATGAGATGTATGACAGACGGAATTTCAAATTCATATTCATAAAATACAATCTGAATTTGAGAATCACAATGTAAAACACATTAAAGTGTTGTATTTGGAAACGCGGTTTTTAATTTGTCACGTTAGAAGCTTTCACATAATGTTACAAACTTGACATTCAAAATGTATCTTTGCATTCCATGCGCTTACGGTAAAAATATTTCAGTAATACATTATGCATTGAACGAAAGCTCATCGAAAGGATAGTAAAGCTACCTTAACTCTATGTCAATAGCGAGTTAAAAACTATTTAAAAATCTGAAGCGAAATAAAAATTAATTTTCATGAAAACAATGAAACACAATGTAATTCTCTCCAATTTTCTAAAATTAAATAACAAGTATTTAATTTTTGAAAGGAGAATACAACGCGGAAATTCACAAAAAAATATAATAAAAATTCATAACCGATGGAAACTTATTAAGAGTTCTTTTGATTTATTGTTCTGATATTACTGCAGAACGAGGTTAACGAGTGTGAGTCGACACATTTTCGAACAATATGCGGGTGGTCTTCCGCTTTCCGCTCCCGCGCCTTCAACGCTCCCTTTTTTCCTTGCCATCCCGTATCGCGTGTTGCAAAGTTTGTCGGTGTCATTCGACCCGCGCTATTGAAAGTTGACAACCAGCGGGCGAGCTATCGTGTGCGTCGCGACGCACACGTGCTGTACGTGGCACGAGAGAGCACTCGGGCATCGCCACCTCCGCCGAGAGGGATGACATCCCTTTGTATGTTCGAGTAGATTTCTAAATAGCATAGCGCTTGTCGTCTGAAGGACTCTTATTCGCGATGAATTCCGTTCTTCTTCTCTGTACATGGAGGAGAGATCAATGAATATCTTCGTCGTATTATCGACAATTAAAAACGCGCACGGAATTCCCGTTCGTCGTTGTTGATTGAGATAATCGGGCTTGGATTCAGAGTACTATGGACAACTCGTTAATTTATCTGTGTATTGTATAAGATTCTCAGTAACAATTAAAAAAGGGGTTAAATTCATAAAGTTGTACATCGTTGTCGCATAATTCGATTTACAATAATAATGAAACATAATGAAGACATAATAACAACTGACTTGTTTAGTACACTCTAAGCATTCTAGTTTATTTACTACATTCTGATTTTAATAATGAGACTATCTCTCTTCGAAACTTGATAGCGTATCTCACTGTTTGCGATTAAAGAGATAGTATTATAATCAGAGAGAATTCTTGGTCTGGAAAAAGCCAAGCTATTACTTAAGGAACAGGAAATACTCGAGTGAGAAGATGCCGTAAATGTATGGTACCTCGTAAATTTCGCACACCTGTTTACTACAGCCTGGCAATATCCCCACGTAGTGAAAAATTCTTTTATGCTTGAAAGCGAGAGAGAGAAAGACGATCAGTATTTGAATACTAATGAGCCATGGCATTTATATCATGGCACGTATATCGTTGCCATTTTAGCCGTCGCTACTCACGTGAACTGAAAATAATTGAGTGAAACACAAATAAACAAACTGAAAATTATCCTTGACCGAAATCGTATGAAAATTTAATTGTAAATTTCATTTCGCATTTTTGCTCTTGCGACAGAATGAAAAATCTCATTTCTATTTGCTTGCTATTTATAACTATCTGCTACTTTATCTATCCACATTTATGAGAAAGTTAAGATTTAAAAATAATATTTTACTTAATTTTTCTGATAGTAAAAAATGGAAAAATTGAATATAGATTTTCATAATATTATTAAATCAAAATTTTCCTGCATCATTTTTTATATTCGTTTGTTTTGAACCAAAATATTATAAATATTAAATATTCAAACCGAATATACCGACTACAAAATATTCATAATATTCGTATATAAATGTATATAAATAATTGAACTTTCTATCTTCACTTTTTTGCACTTTTGTTTATAAAATCTTTTATCTTCGTATATTTCGGCTTATTTTATTTTATCTTTATAAACAAAAACAGTCATTTCCGATCAAAGTGAATCTATATGCTTAATAATATTATGTGAATTTTTATGAATTTTCCAACTCATACTCAACTTTTATCTTATTCGTCATATAATACTTAATCGTTTACATAAATATACACTTAAATGATTTAACATAATTATTACTTAACATAATTTGCGGCAAAATTATGTATGTTACAAAATTAAATTATTATGATATATCAATAATACTGATGCGCTCATATAATTAGGGAATAATATAGTCGGAGACTCGCATGACAATTATCTCGTATCCCGCAGCGCATCATCTGGTTAGCACATGTGCCACACGTACGATCATACACACGGATACAACCCGTGTATTTGCATAGTCATTCGCACACGCGTTAGTATGCAGTACGCATGCACGCACGTTTGCGTTC
Source organism: Cephalotes varians (assembly GCA_037157785.1). NCBI lineage: Eukaryota > Metazoa > Arthropoda > Insecta > Hymenoptera > Formicidae > Cephalotes > Cephalotes varians. Next base: position 206,397 of record JANQDE010000029.1, read on the forward strand.
CAGTATCCTCGATTGCGTTCGCCACTAGCCTACATTGCATTTCTTCGTATTCGCATGAAACGCCGCGCGCTAAACAAACTGCTGCTAAATACAACGTATCTCTCACGAAAATTCACAATTACATACACGCGATAATCTAATTATTATTCAGACGAACTTCGCATTTGAAAGGTCTGAAACGATGAAATTGAAAATATCTAATTATTGCTTTAAATGATGCAGTAATGAAACGGGAACTGTGCGTAACATCATTTTTAATTTGAATCCTGCAAATGATCAATATTTTCACACTTGTACTTATAGCGATCTTCTTAATACACAATTACGCATATGCATCAATCTGGTTATGTCCGCATGTAACGTAAGTATAATAAAGATACGCGCGGACATGATTATGTTATATTGTGCATGTGAGGAGGTCTATATATTATATATTATATATTTATGTATAGAGTTCCGGAATTCGCGAATAGTGCGATTCTTTATATCAAAAGTAACTAATTCTTAAGCAATGAGAAATTGAATGGACGTAACTTAAAAAAGGAAAATATTTTTAATAAAAAAATTAGATAGACAAAATTAGGTAGTCTCCTTAAATAAATAGAAGCTGGAAGATTAAGTTTCATTAGTTTCACTCTGACAAATTGCATTCGAACAATATTTTTTAAATGAGAGCAATTTAAAACGAGCGTCTAAATTATGTGCATGAATTAGTAAAAAAGTATATTCAACGTGCAGCGTTTTACTATTTTTTTTACTATTTTTCTAACGATTTTATAATAATTACGCACACGCAAAATTTCGCTGTTTAGAATACATAAATATAAAAGAAAATTTTATAACTGATATGGATAAAAGTAAATCAGATAACATGTGAATAATATTCTAATTTGCATAAAAATGTTTTATCCGTAGAACAAGCGGAAAACTTTTATTATGTAAGTTATATTCATATAGCGATATCTTTAAATATTATAGTTTTTAAATAGTATAGTTATCATAAAATTAAAAAATAGCATTAGTTCAGTATTTTGGTATTAAAAAATGCACTGTTCAAATTTCGTGTTCACGAATTCTGAGATACTCTGTATATGTTTTTAGAGTGGATGGTTACATATTATATTTTTTATCAAAAGCGAAACTTATTAAGCTGATACGATTTGTTCACTCAGTATTCTTGCTGCGAATGAATGGGACGCAATGAAAATCGTCCTGTGTGTATTGTCACAAGAGTGTCATCGGCAGTTCTTTCTGAAAAAATTGAGTGTATTAAAAATTAAAATTATATTTTAAAAGTACATTATACATGCAATAAAATACATTTAATACTTAGAATTGTGTTTTATAGCTTGACATTAATTTTAGCTTGTCGACGCTTTCCATGAGATTTTCACAAACGAAATGACATCGTCACGATTAATTTTTAATAAATAAGAAATAAATATCAATAAGAGCCGACATTAAATTTTCGTGTGCAGTAAAACTTTATTAAATTCTAATTAAAAAAAGCACAAAACGCTATAAAACATAGAGACGCGTGTACATTAAAAAGTTTTGACTCACATTTCGAGTTTTCTTTAATGCGATATAATTTAGCAGGTAAAAATTGGTCAAATAAAATAAGTTTTTTCTGAATCTAAATCTCTCTCTCAAAAAGACAATCGTTAAATGTCAAAGTTGCGGTAAGCAAGTATTAAAATATTAAAGTTAAAATTTAAAAATAAAATTGTATGGGTTGTTATAAATGACAAGTTGAATTTGGACGGTTTCAACAAATTAAAAGAAATCGTATAATTTAATTTTTAATATATTTTGACTGTACACTGTATTCTGAGATGTACACACATTACACACATT
>JANQDE010000029.1:208293-300139 GCA_037157785.1 Cephalotes varians
TAGTAATATGCATTTTTATTTTACTTTATAATGTAAAACACACACACACACACACACACACACACACACACACACACACACACACACACACACACACACACACGATATAATATGAAAATCGCATCTGCTTAATAGATTTCACTTAACAAGAATAAAGAACTTGATTCTTTTAAAAAAAATAGGCACAAGAAATCAATCAAGGTAATAAAAAAGGAGAATTAATGAAATTTAATTTTACATACTTTAAAGAATCAATACTACTTTATTTTTATTAATGTCTTTATAATGTGCATATTTTTTAACATATGAGTGAAGCTACACAATCTCTATAATATTATAATATAATATGTGAAAAAACTTGCAGTCTTTCGCGAAATCTCGAAATTAAGTCATCCCATAAATGGTGCGGTTTTTTCAATTGCATAAACTGAGCGTCGGGGTGGACTGCCTACATCAACTTGCTTACCTTGTTCTTAGTGTGGGGAGTGCGGTTCGATTTCAACAGTTGCTTTTTCGGGGCTATAATGTTCAGGCGGCAGCGCAACGGAAAGTACGATATTCATATACTGCTTTAATATTCTTCGCACTTTCCGTTGCGTTGTTGCCTTTGTTGAACTCATAAAGCAAGGTATGCCGAGTGTGCTCCTTTGTCACTTCTATTATAGCTTTGAAAGGGTGACTATTGAAGTCGAGCTGTACTCTTCGGGGCTTGCACTGGGAGTAGGAGCGGGGTGAGCAAGTTGATGCGGGTAGTTTGTCCCCTCCTCCTCCGACATTTGGTTCATGCAATTGAAGGGACCGCATTGTTTATGGGATGACCCAATACATTGGTGTCGACTTTATCCGAATGTTTGCTCGAGTTTACACGTGGTTTTACAGAATGCCGTATAAGTGTCTACGGACGTTGTCGATCCGAAAGTTGGTCCAAGCGCGCGTGTATTTCTTCATCACGGAAATTCGATACTCATGAAGTGAGTATAACGCGACGTTTCAAAAGTTTATCTTTGAATTTTGCTATCTGCAAATGTAGATCGAGTATATGAAAAGTTGTAATTTTCCATTTGGCGAAAGAAGTATTAACCACGCGTCAGTGATTCGTTTATGCCGGCTGTTTGTCGACAATTTGAGAGATCGATGTGATATAACGAGCAAAATATGATTGAGATCGAATTGAATTCGCAGAAAATTTAATTACAATTAGATTGAAATCTAAAGTCAACATTGTAGATGTTTATATAATAATGAGAATTACGTAATACAATTATAAGCAAATAGCAAATATAAGTGTCTTCATCAAAGCGTCTATTTCCATCATTCAAATTTTGATAAAAGTTTCTTTGTGTCACATTACTTTAGCGGATGTTATGGAAAAATATATTTACCAAACTGACAATTAAATTAATTATCATTATTCCAAATTTAATGCAAATATTAACAATAATCAATGAATCTTAGAAGGACTAATAAGAGCAATACCGCAGTTAACAGAGCGTAATCAATTAATGTAATTTATTATCTATATTTATAGACGTTTCGGCTTTCCTTTAAGCCATCCTCAATGTATGAAAGTACCATGCTTCTTTTTGTATTATCTCATGAATAAATTAATCACTCCCGGATAGCACTAAACAGCAGACCCACAGTGCATGTGATCTTTTTATCTTGTCAGTTGTAATATCAACCAGCGCAGTCCGGAGTGTCACATGCGGTCAATTGTGCATTAGGCAACGCTTGTCGTGTATTAAGTATTCGTTAATTAAAATGTACGTGTTCTTGTCGACGTTCGATGTTCAAATGGTTAATTCAAATAAATTCTAAGAGAAGTAGGAAGGATTTTTTTGCGGCAAGTATATTAACGATTGTAATTTTTTATTTTGCGAAAAAAATATAAATTACACATCATGAAAATTTCTTTGTCGACCTATTTTACGATTACTTGTTTATCAATTTAAATTTTAAGAGACGATGTGTTTTTTACTGTATATACTGTATATACTGTTGCTATCCTTGACCGTTTTCCACTCCGCTTGCTAGCGAGTGGAGTGGAGAATCATTGGAATTGTTTCTCGAAAGTCCAATCTTAAGATTATACATACACGCGTGCGCGTATGCGTATATGCGAGAATGTTTGTACGCGTATATATAGTTTCACGAACGTGAACGGGAATTATCATAAAATTTTCAGCTTGCCAGTAGGCAGTTTGTAAGAACGTGATACACAAGCGTGTGATTATTTCAACAAACGACATAAAATACGTTGAAAATCGAGCACATTTAATGAAATAATAGAATAATAGAATCGATAGTAAATAAATTTCAATACAGTCAATTGCATATTGATAATTGTGAATAAAAACTGTGGATAATTGTGGATAAATAAAGAAGCATCATAAAATGTGGTTCTTCAATAAAATGTGTACGAGCAAAGCACGTCTTGACGGCAAAACTGTTGTGATAACAGGAGCAAATAGTGGTATCGGCAAGGAGACTGCCAGAGATTTATACGCAAGAGGTGATTTTACTGAAATGATAGTTCAAGTTATCCGAAACTTTGAAATTCAAGTAGATATTGTATAAATGAAATATAGATTTGTTATTGATTAAAAGATAGTGATAATGTACAACATTGTAATAATATTGTTATGTAATAATATTGTGACAATATTTCATAAAAAAACACTATATTCATTCCTTTACTGAATAATAAGCTTTTTCGGTTATTTTCGGTCATTCTTTGTTTCATTTAGAACTCCATAAAAATTTTTTCACAACTATATAAATAAAATATATACTTTTAAACGCACTCGTATAAACAACGTGTGCATTTAGGTGCTAGGGTAATTCTCGCTTGTAGAAATATGGAAAAGGCAAAAAAAACAGTTGAAGATATAAAAAATAATCCACCTTCAAGGTAAATTTATAAACTTGTATCATAAGAATCAATCAGTTAAATTAATTACTGTTTACTTTAAATTTCTCTCTCTCTCTCTCTTTCTTTATAAAACTATATTTATCTTAATTAATTTCTATATAGGATCAATAAGGATGAATATAAGAATAACGTAGGTGAGCTGGCACTTTATTTTCTGAATCTATGTAGTTTGAAGAGTGTGAGAGATTGCGCTAAAAACTTGCTGACAAATGAAACGGCTATTCATATACTCATAAATAATGCTGGTATGGCGGGAACTACGAACGAGAAGACAGAGGACGGAAATGAGATAACACTGCAAGTCAATCACCTTGGTCATTTTCTTTTGACACTTCTGCTACTGCCAAAAATGCAATCGTCCTCTTCTACCTGCAGAATAATCAATATCTCGTCAATTGCATATTTTCGTATGTAAAATAATATTGTGGTTTTAGAAAAACTAAAATGTTTTTGCTTACTTCTCCGTTTCCGTTTAAAATACAATTAACAAAAGCATTTTATTATAGCTGCTGTTATAGATTTCAATGATGTTAATCTGGAGAGATCTTATATATCGTCATATCAAAGTTATGCACGAAGCAAACTGGCAAACATTCTGTTCACCAAGGAACTTGCTAATCGATTGAAAAGTATGTCAAAGAAACATCATCAATAAGTATAAATCAAATTTATTTAATTTTTGAGGACGAGAGTTTTCTAACAAACTAACTCATAAAAATTTTCTAAAGATTTTTGAAATCACTGAATTTGATTCTGATCTTAAAATTCTAAACCGAATTTTAAAATGTAATCTAATTCGTGAAACTCAATTTTATGAGAATCGCTGAATCTGAATGTGATCTGTGAAAATGTCAAAATTTAAAAAGGTAGTAATCTCCAATGAAAGAAGAACTTGCGGCACAGGGCTCATAATCAGTGTTTAGAAATCATTTACTAACTATTTGCGTAGCACTGATAAACTTCAAATTAAGTGATACTGGAAACTTGGTGTTATTTAATAATGTTAAAAGTTCTCTAAAATTGAATTTTATGATTGGATTTACTTCTTTTTTATTTTGCTCTCTATTAAATTTATTTTGAATTTTTTATTTTTGATCTCAGATTCGAATAAAGCATTATCAAATTATCCCATAGGCCAAATTTCATAAAAATCGAGCGAATAGTTTATAAATAAAAGAGTCCGTCGCCCCAAATACAGACGTCCGTCCACAGAGGATTAATTTCGGTTAATTAATATTTAATCGTTAATGATTTTTTTTTTTATTATACAATGAAGGAAAGTGTACAAAAGATAGAATATTAGTTTTTACAAAGAATAGTTATAAATAGTGTAATGTATAAAATATAAAAAATTAGTTTTAATTTTCAGAGGCAAATATTCACGGAATAAACGTATATTCTGTACATCCTGGTCTTATACTGACTGACGTATATCAGGATGTCAGAAATTCAATGATTCCAGTTCTAGGTTTTTGTTTTGCTATGTTTACACGATTGATTTATAAAAATGCTGAACAAGGAGCGCAAACAACAATCTATTGTTCGGTAGATGAAAAAATAGCCAATGAGAGCGGACTTTATTATTCGTACGAAAAATGCCTTTATACAAAATTATTATTTTTATATATAATACATTCAATTTTGCATTATTTTCTTTATTAAATTCTTTATTAAATTTATATAGAAATTGCGACGTTGCAACTACATTTTGGAAAGCAAATGATCCACAATATGCCGAAAAATTGTGGAATGTATCCTGTCGTCTTTTGCAATTGGAACCAGAAGAAGATTTTGCTACATTTTTGGAAACCGTTTCACGTCAAATGCTTTAAAAAAATTTATTTCTAAGAGAATTATTATGAAAGTTTTTAATAAAAAAATTTTTATATTTTAAAATCTTGTATAAATAAAATGTTTAATATAAAGTAATTAAGGATAAAAAATTTCCGAAAAATATATAATAAATATATATTTGACCATTTAATTCATATACTTTAAATTCTAGTTTTAAAATTAAAAACGAAAATTGTTCATACACTTACTGACAAAAGTTAAGAAACAAATCAATTGCTCGTGAACTGTCGTATTTTTTTTTATTTTTCGAAATACGGGTTGGAATCAAAAACAGTACAAAGACGTAACACTTCGTACATTAATACACAATAAGTTTTTTCTTGAACATAATTGTACAAAGGTCACAATTAATATCGAGTTGAGAGAAGAAAACTTTGCTGCGTGACATTAGTTAAGAAACATCAAAACATCTCGTAATAAGTCAAGTACACAATGTAAAGAAACATGTTCGAACATGATTAATCTTCTCTTTGCAATATCACGAATAATTTTCATTAAACACTTATTATTGCATCATTCACTGTTATCGAACCGCGTATTGAGACTTCGAGGCCGTCACAAAAATTATGGAATACAAATTTCAGTTCGGATGAGAAGAAATCGGATATAGAATCTTTTGAATTGTCGACCGAGCGAATAATCGAATGCTTCAAATTCCCGTCGGGGAAACTGCGGTTGACAGCGCGTTTGGATTTGACTTAATCGAAACCCGAGATAGAACGAAAGAAGCTACCTGCTTTCGCTTTGAATCAAGATAAATTTGCATTAATCTATTCCATTAACATTCGCATGTGAATGTCGAGTTTATGACCGATTCGCGATTTGCTAAAATACTCTTTTAACGAGCACAATAAACTTTCGAAAGAGCTATATTCGCGAACGATAAATCGTTGATGCGTACATTCCGCACGGCGATACATTCCGTCGCGTATAACGACGGTTACCGGAATTGCGCCACTCATCTTGCGTGTCACGTTCAGAGTTAGTCGCATCGCGATAGTCGAGAAAAAAATGATAGGCATGATAAGAAACGCCAATATTTTGGTTATTTATTTTAATTATTTTTGTATTTTACATATATAGTTTCTATTTTTTATTGTTATCTTATAAGAATATTGAAATTAAGATAAAAATAATTGAGAAGGAATTAAAGTACAAGATAAGAAGGATTTTAATTCATAGACCGTTATTTTTCCATAGATAGATATATCTAACAAATGTAATTACGCTTATTATATTTTAATATACAATAAGTACAAAATTAATTTGTTTGCGTCACAGTAGCGAAGAAATTTTTGTTTTTCAACAACTAAAAGCGTGTTACATTACAATTTACATGCTCACGCTGACCGCAACAAAGGACAATGAGTTTGTTACATCTTTGAAGGTCAATGTTGCAAAGAAAGGAAAAGTGCCGGATGATCGAATCTCATTAAGAGCGAATCTTGCATGTACCCCCGGCTACTCGAGACGTACTTGCTCGCGTCGAACAATTTATTGCATCTTTCTTGCGCGTTAAAGCGTACTATGAACCGCATACCTTATGCTTGGTTCCCAGCTGGGTCGAATCATAAATCGTGCGGTTCTCTCCTTTGCTCTCTCGAACTTTCGTCCTCTCATCCTTGGTCCACCACGGTCACTCTTATTTCTTACACGATCAATCGGGAGATCTCCTTCGTGCACCTTCAAGTGCAGCAACGTTCAAGCTTGCCCTCGGAGTATGTACGAGTTCTGGTATCTCGCTCGCGCTAGTTATTTAAATCTTTGCATCAGCCTTGCCCGAGCTTTTACGTGTTTACGAGCTGCTCCATTCGAGATACGAGTGTAAGCAGCATCGCTATATGTTCGCAACATTTCATGTAGTACCTTTCAAACAAAAACGATATTTGGTCAACATTTACAAGAAACCCCACGGAAATGTCCTCCTCCGTATTTGATGAGCTTATAATATGTTATACTAGATCAAAATAAGAGACACGTATTTTTTTATACGTTTATATTTTTAGGGAGAAATATACCTCTTTGAAGAAAATCGTATTTCTTTCGAAGTAAATATCGTTGAATTTGCGTGAGAGATTGCGCTAAAAATTTGCTGACAAATGAAGCAGCTATTCACATACTCATAAATAATGCCGGAGTGTCTGCGCATCCGTATGAGAAGACGGAGGACGGAAATCAGACGACATTACAAGTCAATCATCTTGGCCATTTTCTTTTGACACTTTTGCTATTGCCAAAAATACAATTGTCTTCTCCCAACTGCAGAATAGTCAATGTCGCGTCATTTACATATATTTGTATGTAAGGCGATTTTGTGATGGCTTTAAAAATAAACTTATCTTTTGTTTACGTCTAGCCTTCTTTTTTAAGGAATGTTATAACAAAACCATCTTATTATAGTTGCTGACATAGATTTCAATGATATTAATCCGGAAAAATCTTATTCACCACTTAAAAGTTATGCACAAAGCAAGTTAGCAAATATTCTGTTTACCAAAGAACTCGCTCGTCGATTGAAAGGTACATATCAAAAAAAGAAATATATTAATATAATAAAATTGGAATAAATCGTATTTATTTAATATTTGTTAATTAATAATAATAATCGTAATAATCGCTAATTGATTGTTAATAATTGTTATATAATGAAAAAAAAGATACAGAAAATAAACTCTTACACAAAGATTTTGATTTTTAGAGGCAAATATTCGGGATAAACGTATATTCTTTACATCCTGGTGTTATTCCAACTGAAATATTTCGATATGGAAGTAGTACAGTATTTCCAGGTGCACATTTTTGTCATCGTTTGTACGCACAATTATTTTGTAAAAATATTATACAAGGAGCGCAAACAACAATATACTGTTCAGTGGATGAAGAGATAGCCAATGATACCGGACTTTATTATTCGTAAAAATACATTATATATTATATGAAATAATTTTAAAAGTATAATAATAATACAATTTTGCATTTCATTTTTTTAATTTTTGTTTGTATACATAATAGAAACTGTGACATTGCCACTACATATCGGAAAGCAAACGATCTACAATATCCCGAAAAATTGTGGAATGTATCCTGTCATCTTTTGCATCTAGAACCAAAAGAAGATTTTATCGCATTTTTGGAAACCATTTCACGTCAAATGCTTTAAAAAAATTTCTTTATTCTTAAAAGAATTATCGCGAAAATTTTAATAAAAATTTTATTTTAAAATGTTGAATAAATGAAATGTTTTATAAAGTAACTAAAGATAAAAAATATATTTCTATAAATGTATAATAAATATTTTATCATTCAATTTATATATTTTAAATTTTAGTTTTAAAATAAAAAATTATGAAAAATGCCTAGATTTTAGTAATGGACAATTCATATTTATATTGTTTTATCAAGAAACAGATATTGTTGATCTTTTATTATCTCTTTTATTAACATTATTAATATAAAGTAACATATAAAGCTTATATGTTTTATTATATAATATTATATAATATTATCAATAGAATTAATATTGTGTAATATTTATCATTTGTCAATGCATTAATTATCTTACATTGTTATAAGCAAAAACTAAACGAATAAACAGTATAGCTCTTCGATTTATGTTATTTATTCACTTCAGCATACAAATGTCAAGGTAGGAACTGGTTTACAGATTTTTCTATTACACTCATCCTTCCATCTTCTATTCATCTTTACTATTTTCGATTGCTATATTCGAGATTGCAACATTTTTTATTTAAAAAAAAAAACAAGTTTTAATTATGCTGAAATAACACAACATAAATAATAATTTTCTTACATATTTTATCGTATTATGTCTGATTAATTTTGTTGCTTTAAAGTTTTGTGCTAGCGCGGAGTAGTCGAGGGTGGTTTTAGACGGTTAAGGGTGGAACAGCAAAATCGTGTTCAATCAAAATGTCAAGCAAAATCAGTCAGACATAATACTATAAAATATATAAGGAAATTATTGTTTATCTGTGTTGTGCTATTCAGCGTAATTAAAAGTTTTTTTTTTTTTTTTTTTTAAGAAAAAATGTTGCAATTATCAATGGCAATAGAACAACTAATTAGCAACAAAATAACTTTAAAGAAATATGTATTTGTTTCTTTTTTTTAATTTTTTTCTTGTGGCTGTGCTAACTATAATTTAAATTAGCACAGTCATTGTTTTTATTGAATTTGCTTGAGCAACAAAATCACGAATAAAGCAACAAATTAGCATTTAAAACAACACTAAATATTTGTTTATGTTTTATTCGATTGTGCTGCATTGGCTGTGCCAGCTTAATAGATGTAAAAAAAAGACATAAAAGCAAAACACTTTGTGTATAATAAATAGTAGTATAATATTTTTATTTGATAATGATTTATTTGATAATAATAGATGTTTGATAGTGATTTGATAGAGGTTCGACAATGATTGATTAATTAATTGATAGTTTGATTGTTGATCGATAATAACGTTTTTAATTGGCTGTCGCAACATGCTTGCGACTAGAACGATCTTTAAGTAGTATAGTAACATCATTCTAATCCATTGAGTTAGAGGGAGGGCAGGGAATCCCTTGTCGCGGAATACTCCGTACGATGAACGCGGGGTCCGTGAAAAGGAAAAAGTGTGTCACTAAGCGTGGGCCCGCAAGGAGGAGGGAAGGATCCGCTGAGAAGAAGGTCCGTGTGAGTGAGAAAGCGAACACGACGGCAGCTGACCCTCCTTGCGGACCTCGAGCCTTACGAAATCACGTACTTCTCTCTTTCATGACCTTCCTCCCTTTCTCTATCTCCACGGATAAAAACGGATGGTAATATGCTAAAGTGATAATGCTCCTTCTACCGGTTCAGCCGGTTCTACGCGAAGATGTCAGATCATGGGAAATGGGTCCTCTCCCACCATCTAACAATCTATCACTACATGTAGGCGACATGTGCGTGTATATTTAAATCAGCGCTTTGGTCCGGCTCTACATTAGTCGCAAGTTGATCGTAAGCATGTTACAACAGCTAATTAGAAACATCAATAGCAGAAGAAAGTCGCCGATACACAGGTAAAGCGACATCTTGTTATTTCCTGAAAATTAAACATTGCACTTTATTAATACTGATAAAGACATGATCTGTTTAGATAATTAAAGAAATAAAAACTCATAATTCATATTAAGACAAATCATAAGATAAGTAATCTAATCTATTCTTTACGTACTGTCTCGCCTTTGCGTTTTACCAAAAAAATCATTTGATTTAAATCGTGAATTTGATTAAAATTTTAATTAGGGATGCCGCAAGACGAGACATTAATTTATCTTTTGCTGCTTGAAATGCCCAAAGTAAATTTTCATCAATTTGACATCTGCCTTCTTTGTCGTTTAATAAATTTTTTGTATTTTCTATTTTATCTAAAGCATATTAAACACTATTGTGACTAATGGCAATGTAGCATACTTGTCTCCTCCCAGAAGAGTGGAAATTAACTTGAAATTTTTTAAAAATAAGTGAATTTGTGTAAATACTATTTATCGTCAGTTAACAGAAAACGTCGAATGTTCAAAATATCACTAGTGCTACAAAGTGCATTCAGAGCTAAACGTAATGATAATCCTCATTCGATCATGTCGAATGTTGAATTCCAACGCGTTGCTACGTCAATTATTGGCGATAAGTATTTCGTATTTGTCATGTCACAACTACTCTTTAATTTGTTACGAAGTTGTTCTGATCTTTTTAGTTTTATAAAAATGCTTCTTAATTTGAGAATAGATGTTTTAGTCAGATTCATAATCTTCGTCGTTATTTCATTTTCGAAAGTCTCTTCGATAAGTACCTTTTTCAAAGAAACTTGCACAGCTAAATTTATAATGTGCGCAATACAGCGAAAGTGTTGTTTCTCACGATCAAAATCTAGAGAATTGTTTTTCATAAGCTTTTCGAATTCTGTAATGAATATAGTATTTGATGCAAAAATTCGAGACGAGACTAAACGAGATTCTCGAAGTTTCGAATCTTGATGGCATCCTTAATTTTAATTGTTAATTTTCATTATGATTTAATTATGCCCAATACTAACTGTGCTGTGCAGTAATTTTACAAAAGAAAGAAGGATATATGAACATGTATGGACATATTTTATATATAATTATATATTGTCTCCGAGATTGCTGCGAGCTGCGACTTCTTCGTTTCTGTTTTCGGTTTTTATTTTTTGAAACTTAGAAATGTTAGGAAACGAAAGGACAGCCAAGTTAGTTTTTATATCTAAGTGTATGCGTTCATCTTCGTGAATAAAAAATTATATATACAAATTTAAATATTCAAATATATTCATTAAAAAATAAGTTTTATTTTTTTTTACTCATAAGAGTTATTAATAAAAATTACTTTAAAATTAACAATTTTTACTTGACTATTTTGAATCCTATAGTGTTTGAAATCACTGATTATTTATAATAAATTAAAGTTTAGTAAGTAAACTAAAGTTTAGTAAAAAAAAACAATACATTTATTATTTTGTAATAAAATTTAATTATTTTCTTACTACTAAAAATAATTAACTCGAACAATAAATCTAATTTAAATAAAGAAAATCTGATTTAAATTTAAAAAACCCGATTTAAATTTAAAAAATTCGATTTTTTTTAATTTTTTTTTTTAAATCATGATTTTTTTCCAATTCAATAAGTTTTAAGTAGGTTTTCAGTAATATAAACCTGTTATATGTTAGGTTATAACACAAGCGTATTTTCGACATCAAACACGTTGGAAAATTGAACAGAGCCTATTCAGTGAAATCGAATAGTATGAGTGAATTCCAATAGAGATAAATAATTAATAATAATCGTTGATAAAGAAGTATCATAAAATGTTCTTCAATCAAATGTTCTTCAATCAAATGTATACAAGCAAAGTACGTCTTGACGGCAAAACTGTTGTGATAACAGGGGCAAGTAGTGGTATTGGTAAGGAGACTGCCAGAGATTTATACGCGAGAGGTAATTTTTACTGAAATAACATAAATTAAATTTTTGAAATTCAAATTTAAAAGATGATGACATTTTAAATGTTATATAATCTTATAAGAATATTTCATAAGAGAGATACTACTGGGTCAGTTTCATCATCTCCGGTTAACTTGTTTATGTAAATTGACATCATTATTTCTTGAATTACATGAATTTCAAAAATTTAACTTTCTTTATTGGAATATCAGACTTTTTCAGTTTATTTTTTGCTTTGTTTAGAATTTTATAAACATTTTTTTACATTTTATAAATATACTCTGAAATATGTACTCTTAAACACACTTGTATAAATAACTTGTACATTTAGGCGCTAGGGTAATTCTCGCTTGTAGAAATATGGAAAAAACAAAAAATGCAGTTGAAGACATAAAAAATAATCCACCTTCGAGGTAAATATATAAACTTGTAACATAAAATCAATTAAATTAATTACTAATTTGCTTTAAGTTTTTTTCTTCATGGAACTATATTTATATCAATTAAATTTTTACATATTGAAAAAATGACGATGTGATTTGTAAATCTATGGCTATATTAGGATCAAAAAGGATGAATATACGAATAACGTAGGCGAGCTTGCGATTTATTTTCTGGAGCTACGTAGTTTGAAGAGCGTGAGAGATTGCGCTAAAAATTTGCTGACGAACGAAGCAGCTATTCACATACTCATAAATAATGCCGGTGTGGGTGCGTATCCGTACGAGAAAACGGAGGACGGAAATCAGGCGACGCTACAAGTTAATCATCTTGGCCATTTTCTTTTCACACTTCTGCTATTGCCAAAAATGCAATTATCTTCTCCCAACTGCAGAATAATAAATGTCTCGTCATTTTTATATATTTGTATGTATAGCATCGTATGAATTTGTGATGGCTTTAAAAATAAATTAGACTGTTTTTTTTTTAACTATTTAACATACACGTAATTTCTTTGTTTTTTTTTTGTTTACGTTTTATCTTTTGTTCAAAGTACAGTATTATAACAAAAATATCTTATAGTGACTGACATAGATTTCAATGATCTCAATCTGGAAAAGTCTTATTCACCACTTAAAAGTTATGTGCAAAGCAAGTTGGCGAATATTCTGTTTACCAAGGAACTCGCTCGTCGATTGAAAGGTTTTTGATATATATATTAAAAAAGAAAACATATTCCAATAGAATTGAAAATAGATCATATTTATTTAATATTTGCTCATTAATATATAATAATCGCTAATGGATCGTTAATGATTTGTTATGTAATAGAGGAGAGATACGCAGAAAATAGACTCTTACACAAAGATTTTGATTTTTAGAAGCAAATATTCGTGGGATAAACGTATATTCTTTACATCCTGGTATTATTCCGACTGAAATAAGTCGATATGGAAATGATACAATATTTCCAGGTACAAACTTTTGTTTTCGTTTGTACGGACAATTATTTTGTAAAAATGTTGAACAAGGAGCGCAAACAACAATATATTGTTCAGTGGATGAAAAGATAGCCAATGATACTGGACTTTATTATTCGTAAGAACATATATACGAGAAATTTTTATGCAGAATAATACAATTAATGATAATAATACAATTCCGCATTGTCATTTTTTTCTTCTTTTGTATATAGAAACTGCGGCGTTGCTACTACATATCGGAAGGCAAACGATCCACAATATCCCGAAAAATTATGGAATGTATCCTGTCGTCTTTTGCACTTGAAACCAGAAGAAGATTTTATCGCATTTTTGGAAACCGTTTCACGTCAAATTCTTTAAAAGGATTTTTTTATTCTTAAGCAAATTATCGCAGAAATTTTGATTAAAAATTTTTTTAATCAAAATTTCTGCGATAATTTGCTTAAGAATAAAAAAATCCTTAATTTTTAATAAGTTAAATTAATAAAATAAAACCATTAATATATATACTAATAAATATTATATTGTTCATGAGTGCTTTCCATTTAGTCGACACAAACATCGTTTCATCTTTCTTGGCATTAAATAAGTAACAAAGATAGAACGATTCTTGTATTGACTTGTATCACAATTGGAAGGCACTCCATGTATTTTATATTCAAAAAGCAAAACAAAAAATTATGAGAAATGTCTAGATTGTATTTTATTTTATCATGAAGTAATTATTATTTAATTATCTTTTATTAATATATTTAATGTTTATATATTTTATTTTGTAAAATTTGTTATATTTTTTTGTCAGTTCATTAATTATTTCGCATTTTCTGAACAAGAAATTACATAAATTATGGCTGTCCTAATTTCGATACACAATTATAAATAAAGAATCAATATGGAATTCAATCTGAGATTTTCATCAACTGATATTAATCAACGTTAGAGAAGGCACGAAAGAGCAATACATTTTTTTATTATATTGATAACGACATTAGTAATATTTTATGTAGTATCATGAATAATTTTCATTAAACAATTATTATTATCAAGTAATAATAAATCATCGACCAATGTATATACGACTAAAGTGGAAGTAAACTTATTCGATCAGCTGTTCATAGTACTTTTTAGTAATATTTTTGCGTGAATTTATATACATTTCTCAGTCTTGCAAGCTGCAGAATAGGCTTTTAACCTTGAAACATTGTTTTGAACTGTGAGACTGGATTACCGCGTTACCCAATTATTGAACCGAATATCGAGACTTTGATGCTGTCACACGAGAGTGTTGCAAATTCTAATTCATATGAAGAGAAATTGGTTGTAAAATCTTTTGGATCGTCGACTAAGCGAACAGACGTCGCGATGAAGTAACGCGCTATTAATACCAAAATATGGTGTTTTTCGCGTATCCGTAAAATATTTTGGATCCTGCGAATTATCCTTCTGCACCCTGCATTCCGCCGGGAATGAAATATCACTCCCTCTGGGAGAATTTGATATACTGAGACACGCGCATATATATATAAACTCTATTACATCACGTTTACGGCGACCGCAACGCAGAAATTTGATAATTACATTACGTCACAACACTCTTTATAATAACTACATACATTACTAAGAGATATATGATTACAATTCCGTCGACGACGCTTTACACGTACTCAACTTTGAATACTTAACCTTATCAGGATTTTTTTATATAAATTTACATAAACATGCGCAACTTAACGCATAATACGATATAAAAATTACTTTTTTTTATAAAAAGTTTATTTAAATAATTAATGTCTTTGTGAACAGTTTATGTAAATGAATAATAATCTTGACAAATATGAATAAAGAAAATAATTAAACAAGCTGAGATAAACTGTGAAACGCGTAAGCGCGAGAAGATTAAATTGGAATTAAGTGTCGTTTGGTTCCGAAGAACATTTATTTTTAGAATGTTGAATATATATTATTTAATTTAACATTTTAACGATTAGCTTATAAACGATCAATTCATTGTTCGTTTTTCAATAATTTTGTTATGATTATTAGTTCTGATTCTGCACAATATTATAATTTTATATTTATTCTTTTATGTATGTAAAATTAGCTCAATTAATTTCGTTCGCATTGCTGCGATTCAGGAAGTTAGAATTTGAATTTTAAATAATTGCTCATTCATTGACAACGCGGTGATTCGTAAACAACATTGGGGTCGTTGTTAATGGCAATTTGGTATATTTGGTACCAGGTCGGAATAAAGAGCCAAATGAAACGAACAACCGCGGGACTTGTAATTACCGAAAGAGCCGCGGATTCGTCGCACGGATTATCGTGTAGCAGCACGTGTGTAATTATTGGGTTACTGTCAAGCATATCTTGTCGACGAATTTTATCGTGATTAAAACGAGATAGTGGCGACGAAAACAATCGATACCAAATTGTACATCGTGGCTGTGTTATCAACGGTATTACGTCATTCTATCCTTGTTTTACGTCTATGAACGATAAGGATAGAATGAAACAAGTGCTGATAGCGCGCTCTCCAAACGCAGCTCGTATGTCGATTTACCGAGATTGAATTTCGACCGCGAACAATCTCGCTTTTTTCCAATCAATATGAATCCCTAAAATGGATAAGTGTCAGTCATACGGCGCAATTATTTTTTTAAGTTGATTACACGACAACGTAAAATATTACACTGTTAATTAAGTAATAACTTATAAAATTCTATTAATTATTTTAAGGTATTTTAATTAAATATTATTATTATTATTATATGTACTATATATAATATATATAATATATATATAATATAATGACAAAAAGTATTTTTAAAAATTACATATTTTAATACAATGTTAGATTTCTTCAATCTTTCGTAGGCATTTCTATTTGAAGAAAATGTCTTTAGAATTAAAAAACTATAAAAGAAAAAATAGATAGAATATCTAATTATTGACAATTTTCTTAAATATTGGACATTAATTGTCATAACTCGTAGCATATTATCTCTGTTATTAATGTTGGTAATATATTTTTCTCAACATTATCATAGTAATATATCACATTATATGGTTGAGTGATTCACCAATTGATAATTTAACAATTTATTTTGTTGACGATTTATTAAAGACTATAATATTTATAGAATTTATGTAATTTATATAATTTATATTATATTCATATTTTTTCTTTGTAACAAAGACCATCGAACTGTCACAATTCAGTCTAGTCTAATATAAAAAAATTACAGTGTTACTCACCGTCTTCAGCATCTCAAAGTTTCCTCTCTTCAACATGTCTATTAGCCTCCGATGTTCCGTTTCTTCCTTCGTCATATGCATCTTCCTGTTTTTCAATTTTTCATCTTCATAATCGTCGCACAAAATATTGTGAAAATTTACTTGTTGTATCACATGATCTGATCTTTGCTCAACCGGATTTTCCGGCAGATCCTGCTCGAATTGCAAGTTCTTAACGAGAACTTCGTTGACCACTGCACCACGTTCGTCGGCATTCTTTGTCGTCTCTTCAATTACACAGTCTTGCAACTTTTCACCGAACTGATGTTTATTCTGAGAAGCTTCCTCAGTCTTCAATCTCGAGTCTTCCTGACTCTCCAGTTCATCCACAGGAATTGTGGCAGTCGACAAATTGCTGTTCTCTCGTGAATGGATCGTCAGTTGGTCCTGATCCTCTCGCGACGCGTCCTCGTAACTGGCCACGAGATCTTGGAGGATTGTGATCGAGTCATCTGAATCTTGTCTAATCTCTTCGTGACCTCTAGATTCTTTTATCTCTGGAGATCGAGATCCGATACTTGATTTAATGTTACTCTGGCAAGATGACGCCGATTGGAAAGTTCTTATAGGCTCATTAAGAACAACTTGTTGTTGTTGATTCCACTTAACATAAATTGAATTGTCCTTCCTCTTGTCTGCCGATTCTTTCGATCTGCCGTTCGGTAGACTCTTCTGCACTTTTAGACATTGCTTCAATCCGATCTCTGGATACTTGCAGACCGAACCTTCACTCTTCCGATCGTCTTCCTCGATAGTTTCGAGATGCTCGTGTCTCAACTCGCCGATTCTGTCGAACATCTCATCTTCGAGCGCCGACGTTTCTTTGATATTTGACTCTTGATCTCTAGAAACGTTAATCTTTTCACTGTAAGACGACGTTTGCAGGGAAAGTCGAAGAATTGATTCGAGACTATCTGCGTTGATCACTTGTGGTTGCAGGCTACGTTCGTAGATCTTCTCCACGTGATCGGGAGATGCATAACGCATTACTTTGACGGATGGAACATTTTCACAGACAGCGGTCTTGGATCTTGTAGCGTTCTGTTCATTCGACTGTTGCGATTGTGAATCACTGATTGCGGTGTAGGCTCGATTGTTTGGCTTGAAGCTCGACGAAGATACGTTAATCTTCGCTCGATCCTGTGATCCAGCATCTCGCGAGGGAGACACACCAAGATCTTTGCGCGGCAGGACCGGTGGCCTTCTGATCTCCATCGACGCCCCTGCAATCTGACGACACCTGGATCTCGGAGTACGCGATTCTACTTGACCTTGAAGAGCCCGTACACGGGCGCTAACAGCCGAGCCATATATCGGTTGCTCCTGTCGCGATTGATCAATCAATCTAGGCTCTCTTCGAACATCGCTGCAAAACTGTAATCGGCGTCGCGACGATTCAATTGCGATGACGTGGTCAGATTCCGCCGACGACGCGATCCTCGACGAGCTACCTCGAGAATAGTTTGCGGCGCATCTCTTCGACACTTCCGTCGATTTACAGGCCGCCTCGACCGTTTTATCGGCGGCGGCGGATCGCAGCGTTGTAGCAGCCGGCCGCCTACTTTCTCCGTCCTTATTTGGTGAGATCGACTCGCCTTGGTCACTAAAGCTGCCTCCGGGCAACGGTAGACCCTTCGTGGAGCCCAACGGGTCCATCTCTTCCTTAACAAGCGAGTGCGCTGCCGCCATCGCCGCACAGTTTTCATCCACGCCATTTCCAGAACGCTTCAGCGACGGTCTTCTGCACGAGATAATTGATGTCGTCGTCGTTGTCGTCGTCACCGATGTCGTACCGGTCGACATCTCGATCATCTTCGAATTGTTAACGTTGTTAATAGTAATTCTACTATGATCAGACTCGCCCGTCGCCTTAGCCAAGTTCATGATCCTACTTGCGGCTGTAGTTTTCTCTTCAAGATTCGCTTCGGCATGTCTGGACTTGAAACTTGAACCAAGAAATCCTCTTTGAGGAATCCTGGAGGCCAGATTGGAATCGCCAGATCTCGACGCGATGTTCGACTGAGCGTTGAAGCCATAATCCTGCTGTTTACTCCTCACCGCCAAATACTCTCTATACGTGCCTCTGCTAGTGTTCACACCGACGTTCACCTTCTCCGGCCTGCTGCGCTCCAACTTGCGATTCACGCGAGTCAAATCGTCGTAACTCGATGAGGCTCCTCCATTCAATCTGTCCCTCGTCTCGTCGATCGATGATCGAGATCGCGAATCCTGACCACGATATCTTCGCTGACTCTTCTGCTCGGCACTGCTGTTGGACCTCGTCAAGGGTTTTTCACGAGGAGTTACCGGAAAGTTTTGACTGTGCGCTTGATTCAACCATTCGTCTACTCTTTTCTGGACTTCTCCTTTGCGTAGCAAGATCTCAGGCATCTTCGAGCGACTGCTTTCGATTGCGTCCATTGTAACCGGTGGCGAAACATAACAGATATCTTGTTGATGTCCTTTGTTAAAGTCTTTCTGTCTGTCCCGCGAACACTGTCTCACTTGAGTTTGCTGATTCACCTTTACCACCGATTGAATTTTTTCCCTCGTCGGGATGGATTTAGTTTGAATTCTTGCGCCGGATAGTGACTTTACCTGCTTCGATTTTACTTGCTGTCGTTTTTGCTGATCCATCATTATTGCCTCGAAATTCGTTACACTAATGTTACCGACATCACTGAGATCCGATGATATACGATAGTCTAGATCTTCGTATTCATCCAGAATATTGTTCACCGACTGCGTATCGATCGAACTGGTACTCTTCGACTTGTTTTTCACAACACTCTCGTCGCTGCTCGAGTAATTACTCTGTTGTTGCTGCTGTTGGCGCTCTCGGCTGATCTGTCGTTTAGGACGTGGCTTCGGCTTCTGATATTTTATCACCGTGTTTTCAAAGCGCGACGAAGCGCCTTCGATCTCTTCGCTTTGGTCTGTCTTCGGAGCGGATGATTGACGCGCGTAACGTTGCTGAAACGATTCCCGCCGATGATTGAGCATCTTGCCGTCGTCAGACATCGACAAGTCCCGCCTAGCAATCGCTGGTAAACCGGAAGCCCGGAAGGTCGTAAAGCTCTGCACGTTCCGTGAACACGTGTCCTCCTCGGCGTTCGTCAACCCCTTCGACGTGATCCATGAAGTGACCAGACAAGAGGCGCCGCCGTCCACATTGATCGCATCCTCGTCGGCAAAAGGAATGTTGCTGCTGACATTGGCTTTCGAAATTATTTCATCGTTCATCTTCTATCGCAAAACGGCATTTTAGTCATATCTTCTCGAAGAAAATAGAAAGGAATACTGATGTGTGACATGAAGAGATCCTGAAATAAAAATATTTAAATATATAAATTCTGATAAAAATGTTTGAAAAAAATGAGAAAATAACGAATAGTTTTTTGTTTTATAAATTTGAGTTTGATAGAATTTTAAAATTATGAAAGGAGGTCTAAAAATACTTTGCACGAGATGATTTTTCAAAACATTAAATAATTTTTCCTAACAACATAGAATATCGAGATTTCTCTGAATAATTATTTAACATATAGAAAATTCTATATTTTTTAATTCTTGTTATTAAAAAATCTCTGTTCAAAGATACACGATTATTCTAGATATACTGAGAGCGAAGAAAAACTAACGCAATTTGGCGACTAATTTATTATTGATATCGGAATTAATTTTACGTAAAATGTTAGAAGCTTCTTTTTCTGCTTGTACAAGTTACCAAAAATTATCCATTAGGAACGGTTCCCATGCAGGAACTGTTCCCCAAATTTAATACAATAAAGTCTTAAATTCGCAGATGTGCGACGTGAAGCAGCCAACGAAGAACGTTTTTTTCATTAATTTTTCAATCTGCATAAAATTTACGTGCATGCTCCGCTAAATGGTCGCCGCGGCTGTATTTCTGTTTAAACACTATATGCGCATTATGCGCCATTTTAATTTGTGAACACAGACTGTCATTTTGTCAGTGAGTCGACAACGAAGTCGCAAAAAGACCGGTGATTTTTGCAAATCTTGAGAAAACTTAACAACACTTAATTCCGCAAACGGAAAGTATGAGTCTAGGCTACGAGAATCAAGGCTACCTTACGAGACACAGTGTTAAATTTAAGATTAAAATTCTCCTCGGCAAAATTCGCTATTTCGAACTCAACCACGTTCTGGAAATCTCGCCGATTGTCGATAAATAGCAGAAGGCGCTTCCATAACGATTGCACCAATCCGACGTCGCCATCGTTTGCCAACATTGGAGGCACGTTCTATCGTTTGTGGAATTTCCGGTAGCTGACCGATATCCGGTTTGAATTAATTCTGAGCTCGGGGACATTAAATATTATAATGTGTCGCCCTAAGAAAATCGTGCGTGGAATCCTTAAGAAACTCAAGAGATTAACGGAATTTAATATGCAGAGAAAAACCGGTAATGCGAAACAGCATTATTTCTTTGTAAGGCAAACTTGCAAATTTATAGCGCCTTGTGAATTATTAGGAAAATATTGATGCATCTAGAAAATTTTTAAGTAATGAAAGTAATATTTTCTTTGTTAAAGCATATAAATATTCATTTAAAGCCTATAATATTTCATGCAAAATTGAATTTGTAAAATATGATAATTCAATTGTTAAGTTGTTTACTTATTTATATTCTTGTCTATATCTTGTTAATACCCTTTCTAAACCGATCAAGATGATTTTCTTCTTAAGAATCTTTATACGAAATGTATAAAAAAATCTTTATAAAATCTTTATAAAACATCTTTATAAAACATATAAAAAAAGAAATAAAAATAAATAATTAGAATAAATTAGAAAAAACTAAAATAAATAATTTAAATAAATCATGTTATATATTTAAGTATACTTAGATGTTAATTATAGTGTTTAAACTATTAGAAGAATTAATATAAATAATAATAGAAAATACAGCGATAATAGACAAATGACATTTAATTATTAATTCAGATAATTAAATAGATTTTTAAAAAGTAAGCAAAATTTTATATTTTTCATGTTTTTATTTCACTTTACATATATTTTCCATAAAGCACAAATAAATTTTAAAAAGCATTTTCTTCGTGCATAAATGCGGTTTTATGTCGACTAACGATTTACTACTCTCCCGAATGAGATTGCGATAACACACACGTTAATAATATAAATTTGTATAATTAACAAGATTTAAATCTGGCTCGCAGATGAGAAAGATTATTAAATGTATAGCGACGTGAGAGTCTCAAATCAAACAAAATTACGACTAATCGAGTGAGTGAAAATATGAAAAATTATGCTGCTTATCGGAAATATCAACTGGATCAACTGCAAATTGCGTATTTTCAGTAAATAATCGGTTTTCAGCGATGATATATCGCCCAACAAAAATAAAGATCGATCTGGCGATAAATATTCATAAAACGATGCGCGATAAGGTTATGGAGTAGCTATGTAATCGGATAATATTCGCGAGCGTGTAAAAAGGGGGTGCATTTTATTCCATTTAATTACGATTGTGCGATAGCCATCGGTGCGCCGATATAATTCAACAATGCGTTCAAATCAGCAAACGCGTAAAGTAAATATTAAACGAGAATCGCTCGGGATCGCAAACATCGTCAACCCCTATGGAGAGGGTAGATGCAATTCGCATGAGACAGTAAGATCGAGTGGCGCGCGAGTGGCATAAATTAAATTAAACTGTCGCGGCTTCGCTGCTGTATTACTGCGAGCTCTGTTCTGGCCCTCTAATGATTCCCACACAAGCACACGCTTTGAAGCCCCCTGGATGGAATTCTACTTTTAGATCGCAGATAACGCGTAACCCACCGCGTCGTAACGAAACATGCGTGAATCATGAGTGACGTCGGGCGTTAAATTGGCCATAAAACCGTTAGAATCGCAAGTTTGGCCAAAATTATTCGATTAATTTAATCGTAATTAATTAATTAAATCTTTAATAGATTGATTCGTATTCGCGCGTGCTATCCAGTTGCAAAAGTTCCACATAAAGAATATTTTTCTGTAACTTTATCGAATTTGTATCGTTCTCTAAAAAATAATATACTACAATGGATTCGTATTTTTCGCGTTATGAAATATGCAACGAAAGAACGGAGGCTATCAAAATAAACTAAAAAAAGAAAAAAACAGAAGCGCAAACGCAGATAATCAAGGCAGCGCGACAGAAAGAGATATATCAGAATAAATTTCTCTCTCAAAAATGTTTTTATTAAAAAGCTTTAATTATGTCATTGCGTAACATGCAAATGAGAGTAAAGATTGTGCTTGCGCTGGATAATATAAGTTTCCCGATAAAAATGTTTATACCCCAGGAATGCGAGCCGTAAGTGTGTTAGCTAGCGTAATTAACGGTACTGGAAAATTCAGGTGTTTCCGCGAATGCACTGACCCGAATCTTCTACGCGCGCACTAACACGCGATGCACGAAGGTGATCTACGATCTATTGCGATTATCGCAATTTATCGTCCATGGACACTCGACGCGATTCGGCTCATGATATCATCTCGTTAGCGAACCCTCAGTATTCGCTGTCGCGCAGTGCTATTTTCTGCAACTTTGCAGGGGTTTGGAATTACGATGTTCGAGGCAAGATATCACACGTTAACTTTTTCTTTCTACTAGGACATGTCTAGGAACAAATAAATTTTCATGTATTACATATTTTTTTCATGTATTTATTTATTTATTTATATAATGTATATACGTATATATAATATATGTAACATATTACATATATATATTTGTGATAACAATATTCGTAGATAATTATTTTGATGACAATGCACAATGCAATATATTATAATAAAAAATATATAGTGGAAATAAACGTAACAAGTTTTAATATTACAAAATATCAAACTTTTATCTTTTTTTTTAATGTAATTGAATTTTTCCTAATTTTGTAAAAATAAAACTAAATTAACTAAAGTATTAACTAAAAATAAACATAGAATTTCATTTTGATGAAAATGTGTACATACATAATGTAAATTATTATAATGAAAAATATATACCAGAATTAAGCGTAAAAAGTTTTAATATCAAAACTCTTATTTTTCCTTTAATGTAATTTTTATATTAAATTGCATTTTTTCGAATATATGTACGTTACGCGGAGACAGCTGTAGTCTCAGAAAATTCTGTTCCGCAAAATTTGATCATCGATCAGATTTGTTCTCTCTCTCTCTCTCTCTCTCCCCTCCCACAATTTTGTAAAAAATAATATATTCCACTAAGAACCGCAAGATGTCAGCGGCAAATCGGTGCCGCGCGTATACATAATTCATCAATTGACATTCCCGAATGAATTGCGGCGTGTCAGAATCGCAGTGAGACGACAATGGAATGTAAAAATGATCGCGTGGGCTTAACGACCATGGCACGATTGCGTAAAAATGAGGATGGTAATCGACCTATCGCGAAAAGCAAATACGTACTTCGAGAACTGACTCGTTAACCAAGCGTGCTGTGCACGCTATTTAAACGTTTTAACCTTTCAATTGATCGGGTGACGAGATCCTTGATCTCTTCTCATCTAAGGTTGGCTATAGATCACTCGGATTATTCATACTGGCATTAGCGTTGCTTCAAGTTTCTTCTAATTTTGTAAAAATAACACTAAATCAATTGAACGTAAATATAAAATTTTATTTTGATGATGCATAATGCAATATGTTATAATGAAAAATATACAACGGAAATAAACATAAAAAGTTTTAATATTACAAAATATCAAATTTTATTTTTTTTTTAATGTGATTGAATTTTTCCTGATTTTGCAAAAATAAAACTAAATTAACTAAAGTATTAACTAAAAGTAAACATAGAATTTCATTTTGATGAAAATGTGTACGTACATAATGTAATATGTTATAATGAAAAATATACACCAGAATTAAGTAAAAAGTTTTAATATTAAAACTCTTATTTTTTCTTTAATGTAATTTTTATATTAAATTGCGTTTTTTCGAAAGTGATAAATAATACTAATAACGTATATCAAAACAAATACAAAAATATGTATAAACTTTTCCATTAATCTCAATATAAAAACTAAAAATATGTCTTTTTTTATTGATGGAATTTGAAATTTGTTCAGTTAATCGACTGTTACGTTAATCGACTGTTACATTATTGGCCCCGAGAAATATTCTCTTTTGAATACTCTTTTCATGAGTATTTTATGATGTTAATTACAGAAAAAGCAATGGCCAATATCGAAAACAGAGAAAAATCAACATTTTGTTTACTAAGTATCACAATAATAAAATATTGGACGTTCGTGTAAAACGAAAATTCATTTGTTATATTTTCTACGACATTTATTTTGAAAACGTCCAAATTAAGATAAAATGAGAAAATTATTCATTCAAGCGCAAGTTGTTGCAATTTAATCGGGTGTTTTATCAACATGTTGGGAACATTTAGCATTCATTAACGTGCATTCGTTGTTAAACATTTAAACAAATGCTTAAATGTTGTATTGTAAGAGAAACTAATTTACTTAAATATTCTGATAAAAATTTTATAGTTTGTTATACTATTTAAATATTGATGTTATTCTAACCAATCTGTTTTTTTCTCTTTCCAAATAAAATCCAGTGTAGCAAATAGCAACATATTAAGAAGGAATAATCATTTTAATACGGACGGTGACACTTACACGCGGAAATCAGCTTTCAGAGTACTCAATCGTAATCGCGGGTGTTTTGTCAATTACTTCGTTCAACCGACGATACTTCTCGTGTAGAGACCGGAAGACACGGTCGTTTCCTGTGGTAGCGCCGTAATAAAACGTATACCGCGTGTCTCGTAGCGCACACGACAGCAATCTTATCAAGGATCGAGCGCGTTTAGCATACGCGCGCGTATGTATGCGTACGTGATTAAGCGCCGTAGAGCGGTAACATTATCTGGCGATATGTAGGTGAGCACCGATCCTTTAAGAAGATTAATGACTCTCTATTATCTGGTCGATATAGTGCCGCGGTCAGGCCGAAACTTTTTGAACGGAAGACCTTCGCCTTGGACTCGACTTCGCCGTCGTTCGTTTATCATCCCGACGAGTACTTGTCACGCGGTATTTCCAATCGCGTATCTCGCGTCGCTCATAATTCAGATTTGCCGTTCGTTATGCGTCTGCCATATGTATTATTAGCTATTATACAACGCGCGTATCCCTCGAAGCGTTCGCCGATGTTAATATCATGTCATCATTACACACGATATTGTTTTTGAATTAAATAATACGAGTACGCGCTTTAGGCAACGAAATAAATCTCGAGACTGTTTTAGTTTGAGTTTTCCATGCTATTTTTTAAAAATAGAACAATCGCCCATCGTCTGTCTTTAGTTACAATTCAAATGTAGAAATTTTTGTGAAGTAGCTTTATGAGTTTGTTCTATTGTGAAGTATATTTGCATATTTTAACATACCATATAACATAAAATATAACATCTTATGAAGTTTTTTTTGTATATTTTAACATGTAATCGAATATAAAATTTCGAAAATAACGCTTGGAAAAGTCGTCAATTTCCTACCAGACTCAAAAATCGGATCTACGATGCTTAGAATTATATCAGTAAGACTATATTCTTGGATGATTCTGTTTTTTTAGTTGCTTAGTCGAGTTATCTTTCATGTTTCTTCTAGATATAATTTTTCTGACAATATCTGACGATATCGATTTCTGACAACCAGCGTCTTTGCTAACCATTCTTCTAGGTAGTGTATACCGGTCCCTTCCGGCGAGTGGTCTCTGAAAACGTGCGGCCCTCTTTCACAATCCTCTCGCCTCTTCCTTTCTTCTAAACCGTTGGGCTATTCACGTCTTTCACGACAGAGTTGCCTTCAGGGTGGATAACCCGAACGCAACTACGTGGGACCTACGCACTCACAAGTTTTTCGAACGATCACCATTTCTACTCACGTGAAGAAAGTAGACAATCTTGTAATTTTTGCATAAAATGCATAAAAATAATTTTTACAGCTAATAATGTAGAAGTCTAGTTTAAATAAATCGACACAGTCCTCGTTGGTTTGAAAAAGTTTATTTAAAAATTATAAAAGTATTGTGTTTGTACAGATACAAATAATCTAAAATAGTTATTATGGAATATAAAATATCAATATTATGATTGTTTGTTGTGATAGTTACATAATATTTAATAATAAAAAAATTATTTAAATATATAATATATATTATAATAATTATGATAAAATTATTATTTTATAGTAATATATTAGGTACATATATGTGCATAATTCTACGCTTCTTTATAATCTTTCTGTAAAAGTTCTGATTTCTAACAGAGTTGTTTCTTACGACGGCTCCAGAAGTACTTCGCAACCTTTTTGCTCATCTTAACATTCTTCGCGTAGGTCCCTTTGCTCTGGATTGCATATGCGGTCCCCGAAACCCGGTTCCCTCCATTCTTTTGTTCTCGCTATATTCTCTGTTATTTTTTCTCCCCGCAATATACGAGATCGGCCAGAAGAGACTCGTTTTTTTCGACAGACAAACCACACGAACAAACAAATGTCACGAGCCGCTCGAGACATTGCAAAGCTAAAACGTCGCTTTGCTCTTTTTTTCGAGCTAATTTAGTTGTTGTTATGTGTGAAAGCGGAGTTTGTAATGCTTTCGATGCGTTTTTTATTTTTTTTATTTTTCACGTCTCTTTTCGAGCGGCTAATTCTTTTTGATTCCTAATGAAATTGTTGAACTATTTTAATTATTCAACATAATGAGAGGAGACTAATTGTCTAGAATATTAAATAACAATTTATAGATAAACGTGTGTCGAATTCTTTTTTATTAAATTATTTTAATTTTTAGTTTTTAAATAAATTTAAATAATCCAGTAAAATAAAAAAAATAAAACATATAAATGATTTTACAAACGATGTAAGGATTCGTTATCGTTTCCTAATCGCAAATCAGGCACAAGCGCATTGAATATCGACAGAACGCTAAAGCCAATTAAAGTCGAGGAACAAGAACGAGATGACATTTAATTCTTTACATCAGAAAAATGTCTTTGAACTCAGTTTGGAACCGGATACGCTCATTACAGGCCGCTCCTCGGCTCTGTCGTTCTCTCTCTCTCTCTCTCTCTCTCTCTCTCTCTCTCTCTCTCTCCAAGATTAACGGACGATCGGCAGCAAGTGCATTCACACGTAGATAACGCACACTAATAGCAAATGCGTCAGACTCATGTTGTGAGACTCATTCATGCTGATAATAGCACGAAGCGCGTGAATCACCTAACGCGAATGATACGCTTTTTATCACACAATACAAATACGTACACGTACGTATGCTATTGTTTAATACATGTATGCGCAAGTATATATTTGTCGCAAGCATGATTTACTCAATTATCTCCGAGGGGTTTAACTCATTAATGCAAAATTATCATTTATATCTTTATTGTACTGTAATATAAGCCACAGATGCTTTTACTTTCGACATCACGTGATATTAAAGTATCCGAACGGTAAAATGAATATCATAAATTAAAATGTACATATTTAGAGAGAAATTGGATACATAAATTTATTCCAATTATTCAAATAACAATATATGTATATTTTTTTTTATAAATCACGAGAAATGGTTGAATTATTTTCATCATATGTATCTTTATTATTTTGTATTACTTATTTATTTCTTCATTACATCATCAAAGGCCACCAATTATAAAAAAATCATTATTCTCTTTCTCGTAATTTTTAATGAAATTAAATAACGTTTTCGAATGAACGATGCAGGATGACTCTATTGGAGAAAAAAGACCTATTTTCACTGTTACATCATTGCTTGCGTAAACTTCGATTACTGAAATAAACACCTCCTACACATTATCACACTTTCCTTAATGAGACGATTAAATGTTCTCTTCCTCCTCCGCAGTTCCTGACTACTAACCGAAGTCAGTGAAGTCGATTCTATTCCTAAAGTTAATGCAACTCGATAGGTTGTGTGTACATTGAGCTCCAAAACTCGCTCAGTTAGCTGCTCGGTGTATCCAGAATAAACATACCGAATAAATACCCGACCATATCTCCCCATATTCTCTCCGAAAAGTATATATAAAAATAGCTTTAACATATATTTTACAATTTTCTCGAAATGAAGTGAGTAGCATTTTTCCTACAATAACCTTGCGTGACTCGAGAATCTTTTTATGAACAATAGAAAATTAATAGAAAAATTTATGTACTAAATGATACATTAGAGCAATATAACAATCACATCATAAAATATTAATTATCAATATTTAGAGAAAACTTTTTTGCAAGACACACAAGATTATGTATCAAAAGAAATTTGAAATCTGATTTCGTACATATCTAGAGAAGTACGCATTTATTTCTTACAAACACATCTTACTTACGTCCCTCCTGTCTGTTGAAAAGAGCCGTTATTATCCTCAATAAACGATCGCGGCTGCGTATCCGGACGATTGCAGGTCACGTAGCGTAATCGACGCGATGCATTTCCGAGTCGGACGGACGAGATTAACCGAGAAACATCTTTCCGCAGTCAGTGCCGCACGACATCGACGGCATCGGTGTCGATTGTATCGATTTTGCGATCTCTAATCCTTTCTCGCTCGCCGCAACGCCGCGTCACGGATTCGCTCCGACGACTGCATATCATCGAGCTGCATTATTGCTCGCCGCGCTCCGTACGATGCTCCCTTGACGCGCGCCACGAACTTCTTGAATTCCCTTCCGACCGTGGACCATCCACGTTCTTCGAGTCACGAGCGCGCCTCTCCGAGTTGCACTCGATGCATTTCTTTCAAGATACCTCGGTCCCCGCAGAGCGTTGTAACACGATTCGCCACGCAAAGGATAACTTCTCGCGGTGTCCTTCGATGCCGGTTGCTCTCGTACACGATCGTGCGGTTTCCCGCGGCTTCGGTTTCCCCGAAGACGCAGATTATTGCTGTGCGAGATTGCACGGTGGATTTACGCGCGACCGATGAATTCCCGAAAAAAAGAGGTTCGTGGAAGAGAAGCCCTTGCTCACGCAACGCAGCGTGAAACGTGGAAACGGGTTCGATCTTTTCGTCGTGCCGATGTGATCGGTAAGCGGAGACGATTTAACTTTTAGCGAAACTTTACACAATTATCTTTTAGATATGACACCTGCAGACTCGATGACTCAGTCACTGCAATCAGAAACGTAAATAGATATGACAGTTTTTTTCATTATCTTGGCAAGAAATTTTCCTTTGTCTTTAATGTTTTAAAGATATCTTCAAGTGCACTGAGAGAAGTTTAGCAATTCAATAATAATTGCTATTACATCACACAACTATTGCGCTGAATACACTTTTACATTATTTATCGCACATTATCAATCTCTTGCAGCTTTGAACAAGGAACGTTGTTTTTCGTTAGAATTGGTCGATCGGCCTTAAATTCAGAAACCTAGTTTCAGTTTTGTAGCGAATTCTGTCAGCGAGCATTATCGAAGCAAATTAGCGAAACGCACCGCGCCAGCGGAGCAGAAACAATCCGTAGCTGCGGCAAGCTGCAAAACTATTACTCTGTGGCGGAAACTGCCGTTTGAAGTGCCGCGGAATTCACCGTAGAATGTACGTAACATCGTACCGCGAATCGAACCGGTACTCGCAGCGCGTATCCACATGAGAATTGCAGTAAACTCCGATATGTGTCAAAAGATCTCGACTTTGCAAAAAAGTGTCAACGAATTTTCAAACATTCCACTACCATGAAATATCTCTGTGAAGAGTCCATGTCCCCTGCGGATCGAACTGTTACGCTAGTCATAATTGAGGCTGAAATGAGAGTCTCTCGTCCGTTGCATCATTATTTCGAGATGTTCCATTTCATGTGTGGACAAACGTCCAAGGATGCACGCCGCAACAAGCTATGCAATAACACTTGTTGCGGTAACGCTTCTCTTAAAGCTTCTAAACTTTCTCCAATCGCACACAATGGCATTGTTTCCAATTAGACCGCAGGCATAATTGTACGTTTCCGTCAAGGTTTTTTGCGGGCTGGTACATCACGGGAAGCCGAGTGCCGTTATCGTGCAGAGAGAGAGAGAAAGAGAGGGAGCACCGCAATTTAGAGGGATGGTACACTTCGCGGTACACTGATTGCTTCGTGACACCAGCCGGTGATGGTCCCGTGACCGATTTCACGCACACGAGACTATCGATAGCCTCTCTATTTTTGCACCGTTCCGATATCGCGTAAGAAGTACATTACGGAATTACCGTCGCGACTAGGCTACGTCGTTCTGCGAATTTCACAGTCCCGTAACGGCAAATCGCCGCGTTAATCGCATCCTTTCATCCGCAATCCGCGCGAGGCGGACTGGCAGCGACGTCGCGTATCGCGAGAAGGTAATTGCAGCCCCTTGTGTAGCACTTCAAAGAGGATCCAGCACTATCTCGTACCACCACTATCGCGTAAAATTATGCTCTATTACCAGGATGGAGAGAACGCGATCTCGATAGCTTTGTGCAATGTTAAGACGTACATCACACCGCCGCTAAATCGGAGGTATTTGTTGTGTCAAACGATAGATCTCTAAGCCATAGAAATTTACGGAGGATTTCAATTTTGTAACTTCTATTGTTCTGATAATTGCTTATAATTTTATCATTTTGCGACACGCACGAATGCACGTAGCTAATATCGTTAGTTCCCGGGCAAGCAAGTTGACACGTTTAGTTAAACTTTGAGACGGAAAGTTCGGCATAATTTGCGAGGAGTTTCGACTTACGTTAATAACATAGGGATTACGACAGCTCGAGGAGAGTATCCTTAAGAAATTAGTAGCAAGCTCGAACTTGTCTGCTTTAATATTCGTGAATCCGTTATGAATTATGACTTACGAGGATGATGCAGGAGTGCTCTAGCAATTCAATTCTCGTCTTAATGAAACATACTAACAGATCATAAGATTATCGTAATACGTATCCGTCGTGTAAATTTATGAGATAGCTCATGAGATTCCAAATATTTAGAGTTTCAAAGCTAATCGCCAACACAATTTCAGAACTCGAGATCTAGAGACCTAAGAAATAATAATTATCGTTCTGAAAAAGTCTCGAGATGTCGGCAAATCATGATGCCCGCGCTGATGTACGCTAGGATGCAATTTCGCGAGCGGAAAAAGCTACGGAAAAGTAACACGGAAAGAGAACGAGAGAATGTTGAGGGAAATGAACACGGATGTAAACAGCGAACGATAGACAGAGACGAATGGGGCGCGTTGCCACGAGATAAATTGAATTAACATATTAACGGACGACGAATAAAAAAAGCGCCGCGCGCCATTCAACATTTCGCCTTTCTTTCGCCATTGTACGAGATTAATCGAACAAAATTAAAAGATTCATGGTATCATCGAAAAATATTGAGAGATCCCGGTTTTTTGACAACTTTGGTTAACCGTTAATTATTCCAGAGAATTATATGTGTTTTTTTTACATTGGAATTTGATAAACTCCGATACGAACAGATGAAAAATTATTCGATTGGTACTTATAAAAAAATTTTATGAGAGAATTAGAAAGATAAAGAAAAAAGTTATAGAAGTTATTTGTCAAGTACTGCGTGTGAATCTTTATGTAATTAGCGGATTTTACTTTGTTTAACTTCGGGTTATTTATTTCGCGAAGATAAGTCGAAAGAATTCGAGCGATACATTTAACGGAGTATCGTGCAGATACGTGCGAGTTACGTGGTCAATTGGAATCTAAATCGAGCGTAATAAGCCGTCGTTCAAAGCAATGCGAGTCATGATCTCGTGAGAAGAAGAAGAAGGAAGCCCTTAATCGGCACTCATTAATTTAATCTCGAATTAATGACGCAGACAAGAGAGTTTTATATACTTTGTCACTGCTTCAAAAATACAACCGAATAATTCATGACGCGAGAATGAAAATGTAAGCATCGAATCGCTCGAATTCTTGGCGCAGAAATGTACAATGGGAAAAATGGAAAAATATCGCGAATTTGTTCGAAGGGTTTAATTCATACGAGAAAAATGAGCGAGTTCCGTCGTGAATTTATTAATCCGCGAACCTCCGGCAGATTGCAGCGAATCCACGTGACACATCCGACAAGTAATTGCACAAATGGAAATACGCATCACTGTTGAATCCACTTCATTATTGATCTCGGTTAATTGTATTGAGAATCACTGTACATTCGTTTTCTCGAATTGGAGTACCGATGCGCTTGTACTACTGCGGCATCGATCCTCTCGATCGCGCTGGCGCGGCAAGACTGGCCGGCATGGATCAGGATCTTGATCGAGGGACAACGACCAGGGACGGCATAAGGCAGGGTTTCATGATGAAAATGCCATTAGCGATTCGTGAATAATGTACAGTTGAAAGGAATGTTTGAACTGTATTCGACGGTTTTGCATCGATGTCCTAATGTAATGACCTGTCGGAAAGTTTTAAATAAGAAATATTCGAAAATACATATTGTATCGATTTAACGCTGCAAATTTTAGTTTAATCAGTTTCGTGCATTTGCCATTATGGTGCGCAAATTTATAAAAATTATTTCATACAAAAGTCTTAAATTATAATGTTAATGCAATTTTATAGTTTGTGAATCTAGATTTAGATTCCGTCTGAAAAAGATTTATGAGATAAAATTAATTAATTTTCAACTCGTCAACGTTTTAATTAAAAACACACGGTTTACACACGGTTTCCCGAAACAACTCGGAACTTAATCCTCAAAATCAGCTATTTTAACGATGAGAAGCAGAAACATCTGACGCGTTATCGCAGCGTTTATTTATTACGGCAGATCTCTATCTTTTCATTGCTGCGTGAATTCGCATTTCGTGTTATACATGAGAGATACGCGCATTGACGGAAGAGGAAGAGTCGAAAGTGTACGCGAACACTCCGCACTATCTAATCGGTCTTGCAAAGTTCAAATGGATTAATAACGTGCGATAATTTCTCCATTGAGCAAATTCTCCGTAAAGCGAAACTAAAATACAATATCTGCTATAAGAGAAAGTAGATTGGACGAATTTATCAAGCAAAAGTGAAAGAGAGATATTCTAAAAATATATTCTAAAAGAAGACATCTATAATATACATATAAAAATATCGTGAAAATTTGAACGGAACAACTTACTTAACAACTTGCTCAGAACTTCTATCGATTATCTTGGTAATAAGAAGACATTTTATTCTTCTCTTTTATTAAAATCTCCATAACCTAATTGTATCTTTCTAAATTCGTTATAATCTTCGCGTTTTATACTTTTAATTTAATTCATCAATTATTAAAATGGAGGATCGTCTGTACTAGATACGTCCTAGGAACGAATGAAAAAAACGCTAACATCCTCAATGTCCATTACGTAGATCGTAAGTCAGTCTCAAATTCTCGATTCATGACGACGACAATTGAATCTCTTGAAGAAGTCAAGACATAAAACATAAAATTCTCAAAGATAGTGATCATGAGACAATGCGACGAGGTTCTCCATGGGCGCCGGGGCGCCCATGTCCACATGGGTACGTACCTGTTCTCGCGGTATGCGTGGTACCACCACCATCACCATCATCACCACGCCGCGCCGAGATACACACGCATGTATATAAATACGAGCATCTCTCCCTCATTAAGGTACTCGACTGGTTTGGCCCACGGCGCATACGATGCTTTTCTCGCATATGCACGGTGCGCGAAAGTGGCAGGTACACACGCGCGTTACAACTCTCACGAGGCCTTCCTCACGTGGTCACTCGCGTTTAATTCCGGTTTTATTTTCACGCGGTTCATTAACGACGGATCGTGACACCTTGCGAATCTGTTTAATTAAAGAGACGAAATTATAGAGGATAGTAGCCATTTAGGGGAGACGCATCGCGCAAATTAACCCCTTCCTTTTTATGAAACCTTTTATTAAATTTCAGAAAATATGGTACTATTCATGAGGCTTTGCATTTAATTTATACAAAGAAATTTAAAACTAAAGACGTCTTTTTCTCTTTTGATCCACTCTCGCGTATTTGAAATATTATCAATTTCAAATCTATTTGTTAAATTATATTCTAATATTACATCGATCGAATAACATCGAATTGTTACAGCATTTATCTAATAACATTCGGGATGCGTGCTCAAACTTGAGACCTATATGGTCAAGATATATGTATCCGTCTGCAGACATGTTATATCCTTGCTGAAGGATGCGGAAACTGTTTGACTATCGCGGCAATTGCAGCAGTAGGATGTTACGCAGGTATGGGGAAGCGAAATATCGTTTTGCAGGGAGGATCAGGGGTTGCCGTGTCGTTTGGGGATGACGACCTCGTATTGTGCGGATACCGAGCGTCTACGTGAGAGGTACTTCCGCTCGCTGATGTTTCTTCATGACACTCCTTGCATCGTCCTTCGTCGATGGCGGATGTGTCGTCGACGACTTTTGGCTCTCATCGTAACGAGTTTCCGCTGGCGCCAGCATTAGGACGAATCATCATACCGATTGCTCGTTCGTTTCCAAGGCCCTTTCGAGTTCTGTTCCTCTGTTTTCGAGATAAAATTGTTTTATCGAGCGGAATTTTGCATTTCGGAAAACGGAAGCTGTGGTTGAAAATTATACACGAAAACTTAATTCGAAAGTTAGCAGGCTTTTGCGTATCTTTAAAGCATTTTAATATCGTGTCATATTTTGATCCTAATTTTAAAGACGAATTTTTTAAAAGAATGTTTTTATTAATTTGTAGTCGATTTTTCGTGGTCATTCGAATCATAAATTATTGAAAATAATGAATATATATATATAAGTTTCTATATATAACAAAATGATAAAACCATATTTTTTAAATATTATTTCAAGAAGATTTTATTTCTTCAAAAAATTTTGTAATTTTTTTATTTATCGGATATTTAATTTTGATTTTTTGAAAACTGAGAGAGAGAGAGGAGAAAGAGAACGGTATGACTTTTGATAGCAAGCTTAAATTTAATAAAGAATTTATTATTTAATTTTATTTAAAATTAAGTTTGTGAGCGTTTAGGACATTCTCGTACAATATTATTGCGTTTCGCTAGATGTACTGTGTTTTGATTTAATTCGTGACAGCAGCCTCATTAAATGCTTTAACACCAAGATTCACACGCAACATTATTTACAGCGATCCGTGTGCGTAAGTTGTAGCGTGTTAACCGGTTCATTGCACGTCGCCATGCGTGATTGCAATATACAAGATTGCAATATGCGTGTTTGTAATCGCCTTGCGCGAATTTCGTGCCGGACAAAGTGCTCTCAAATTTATGATTAATGGAAAACATTGCGCTTGAAACACGCGAAGCTGAACTTTAATTGTCCAATGAGAAATTATTAAAAAAAAAAACAGGTATTTTGTCAGATATTTTTGAAAAAAGATCTATACGTCTAATAAAATCTTGAAAACATCTACACGTATAATAAATTTTCTATATCCCACTAATCAATATTGACATCATTCTGAAATTAAAACGGAAATATATCTATGTCGAATATTTATCATTTTAATGACTCGTAAAATTGATTGAGATGATGAATTACTGAATAACAATGAGCGACTCTGAAATATTGATAGCATCAAAGAAAAGGAGAGAAACAGTTATCCTCTTGTCGTTTCTCTCGATGATATTTCAGTCATTGTCTGCAAAGACAGGTAATGCTTAGATAAATTTATAATTTCGTTGTAAATTACAGAGAAAGATCACGGATGATGCGTATTTACTCAAACCGGTTTCGACGCGTTCAAATCTTTTCGGTCGTGTAGAGGCCCCTCTCGCACAACCGAAGGCGATATAGTATTTCATGCCGCGTGTCTTTCGGTATCAACAATGTAATCTCCGTGAAATTCTTAATTCAAGCGTTACAGTCGTAACTTCGTAATTTCGTCGAATACGACTCTCAGAATGAACGGATAAATTTGCCGGCAATTTTGATGAGAGCGATCATGAAGGCGTCATGTTTCTCGTCAGAGGTAAATGAGAACACGCACGTAAACGATTTCCAAACACAGTTTCACTATAATATGATTATTTTTAACATGCCATTGATGAAATAGTCATTAGAAGTTATGTATCTGGGGCGTACGAAATCTAGGGCAAGTTTCAAACTTCTCTAAACCGCAAGGTACAACTTGCAACTCGAGTTTACGGAATATCTAAGCGCAATCGTTTTACAGTTAATATAAGACGAATGATGAGCGGCTACTTTTTATCGTTTATCTACTTGGGTTACTCACGAGATGGTAATTTAGGCCGCGCGAAGACCGTCGTGATTCAAGTCTAGGGAAAACTGGATAAAGCGCCGGGGCGCAAATTGCGATTTATTGAACCATGCAAAATGAAGAGAACTGCATTCCGTATCTTTACGAGTCGCAGAAGAAGCCGCGGAACGGCGCGACGTCATCCTCTCGATAAAGCGCCCTGCTATTCCTGAATAATTTCCCGCATCGCCGGGATCACGAGCGTTACGTAACGAGTTATGGGAAGCCGGCCATACACTCGATTCGATGAATAGTGGTAATAGAGATTAGAGCAACTGCGCGATAACGGAAGTGGGTAAACTCAGTCGCGATCAGCGCGTCGACGACATAAAAACGCTCATCATCAACGGCCTCGTGAATACCAGCCTTATTTTACCGCCGCTGCGATAAGCGTGAGTGACAATATTTTATTCTGCTCTGAGATAAAATCTTTTTCGAGCGACTGATTGTAGGCCACCGAAATAAAATTAGCGATGTAACCATTACACAAATGGAGTCCACTAAATGAAAAGAATTCAAATGCGTGGAGAAAAAAAGACGATACGGCAAATGTCAATGGAATCAATTAGTAGATATTTTTTTTCTAAAGAAATCTTTTAGCGTCTCATTTGTCTCTCTCTCTCTCTCATTTCTGACGTGGATACGCTATCTCTTCATATAAAAGACGTTCAATTAATTAGGTGGAGACGACTTTCTATGCTCCGGATTATGTTACCAAACCGCAAATCGGAGCGGACCAAACTGGTCGTTATACTCGAGAAAGGCGGACTCGGGTGAACCTGAGTCAATAATAACAACGGCAAATTCTTTCGTCCGGCACAATGGTCTCCGCATAGGCGATAATGTACGATTCTCCGATAAATAACTTGGGGAGAGCGCGACCGTTTTCGGCGGCCGAGATTTGTGTGCGATTCACCCCGGCGTCGAATTATTCCGAACGCGAACGGATGCAGCGCGAACTCGGCTGGCCAAATCGCCTGACTTTTGCCGCAGTTTCGCAGCCGGTCGTTTCGAAATTCGGCGTACGCTACGACCCGGGGGGAGAACAATGCGCCACCGTGTCGTCCCAAGGCTGTTTCACACTTACCGGCCGTGAAACGGCAAAATCGCGCCTGAATTTACGATGCAATCGTGTGTGCTCGCGGTACCAGCAAAATTTTTCTTCAACTTCTCTGCAGCGCGATGATTTACGACCTTAAACTCAACTTTTAATATCGATATCTAATCTTCGATATCTATCCCGGCAAAATTCTATAAAAAAATAGGACTGCAGAAAGCGTGCTGCTTCGAAAGGAAGTCAAATATCGACAAGTTTCGCCGAGATTATGTGCAGTCGGAAACCATTTTCTACACGCACCATATTCTTCTCCGATTATTTCTCAATTATTCTCGAAATCTGCTCGATATTTGAAAGAACGATTTTGTTGAGAGATCTAAAAATTTAGCTGGATCAAAAAAGTAATTTTATTGAACTATCAAAATAATTATGTAGAACGTTCAAATTAGTTGCTAGAATATCAAAATTTTTTGCAGCATTGCTCATTATTTTTAAGATTTCAATAAAATTATTTTAATAGTTCAACAAAATTATTTTCTGATCTATATCTAGCAAAATTTTAAATCTCTCAACAAATTCTTTCTATGTATTAATGATAACTATGTCTTTTTATAAAGAAGTTCACAAGAATAAAAAAAATTATACATGGAGCGATAGAAAATTAAGAGAAAACATGGACAATACATGCATTTGTATGTCAAATTTGCTGAACTTTTCAAAAGTATCGGCTCGGCTCTTCAAATTTTATATTCTTCTAAATTTAAACTTAATAATCCGATCAGGTTGATTGTAAAAAAAAAACATTATAACAAAATTGATCTATTCTAGTATCAATTTGTTCAAGTTATGTTCTCAAGTTATTCTAATTAAAATACGAACGTCACAATTTATTAAGACAGATTACATCGAGCAACTTTTACCGACGCTAACACAGCTGCTTCCGTTTGTGCAGTTGCAATCATATTATTTTATGCGATCCGAAAGTCTCGTTTCATCAGCGCGAACGTTTATTATCCGGACGTTATGCGACGTCATTGCATGACTATTTCGAGCACACCTTTCATTCGGTTCACAATAAGCCATTGACGTTGAAATTCGCCAAGTAAAAATGCGAGAGGAGCGCTAAAAAAACGGTAGGAATTATAGACGAATGGCAAAGAGCAAAAAGTCCGGAGAGTCAACGAAAGGAAGACAAAAGATCGCGAATTGTGAAAAAGGGCGAGGAAAGGCGGGGGAGGGGGAGGCGAGGTGAGGAAAGAAAGAGACCGGCCGCACACTGGGGTAGCGTACTGCGAAGGATATATTCACGGTGTTCGCCCTTTTGTTCTCGTAATCACCATTTGTGCGCTCTCAGATGCAGCGCATTCGTTCAGCGGCAGATGTGCGCGCGGCTGTTGCATCTCGCTGCATCGCGAATCGAACCGGTTTGTGCGGTTTTCTTTAATTTCAGCTTATCGCGAGAGTGTACCGGGGGGGGGGGGGGACGCGCGTGCGGAAAAACATCGTGATCGCACGAACCGGGCGCGATCGAAAGCGTTTTCAGCCGCGTGTATTATATATCATATAAATCGCCCGGGAAAGTTTTATTCGCGAAACTCGGTACGGAGGAATTATTTACGCGGGATATTTACGGCGTGGTAACGTAGGATGCGGCTCTACGATCTTATCTCAATGTTGTGCAATGTTGCAAACTGTATTCCGTCGGAGAAAAGGGTTCAATCCTTACACAAGGACAAGGAAACACGAATACGAATAAAGAAAAAATAGCACAAGTCCGTAGGAGAGAAAAAAGCGGTAACTTAAGTCGCCGTGATTTTTATTGTAAAATGCATTTGCTGTTATTGATTTAAACATTGACTTTTTGAGATGATAAACAACAAACGAAACTGATACGGCACTGTGCGCATCGCTCCTGTAAACTCATCGTATTTATCATTCGAACGTGACTTACCTCCGTCAACGACGGAGACGAATGCAGTGCATCTCGACATATTTACAGGAGAAATGTACTGTCTGATTGTGAAAGCGAAGGATCTCTAAAAGGGATGACTATGCTGGTTATATAAAATTATTTTATACAATTGAATGTTTGAGTTTGAATATGAGTTTATTCTGTTATTTATTTACTCTGTTATCACAATATCGTTATACAAGAGAAAAATCTTTATTACAATTCGTCAAGTTTCTGTACAAGATATCTCTTGACTATGTCGCTTTTAAACATGTGCAAACTTATTTTAGCTACATCTAATTATATAAATAATAATATAAAAGTAATATAATTTATTAATTAAAATCCATTTAAGTCTCTATTTTTTAATTTTTGCTAAGAAAAGTTCGTGTATAAATTGTTTAAAGATTAACGTCTTTTTCATAAATTTTCTAACATATATACAAGAATATATATAACAATATATGTATAAGAATAATTTATTATATATAATAAGAAATTTCTGTTCTCTCTTCTTTTAAATTAAAATAATATGTGACGATTTTTAAAAGTATATAGTGATGTATTCAGTATTTAATATATTTATAAAATTAATCTATATTTTATAACTATTAATTTACATTTATGCATAATTATTATACATTTGGTAGATATATTTATCTCTTTTCTCTCTACATGTAAAATTTATATGTTCTATACATTAATTATACATATTATTCATTTTTGCTTTACAATCTTTGTCGCATAGTGAGGAAATAATGAGGCATAAGTGAGGAAAGGAGGATTCTGCGTGTAAACAACAGTCAAAACGTGTGTTCGATCAAGCGTAATTACAGGTAGGACGCTCTGCTCTACTTTTGATTGTGCCGCGAGCCGGTCAAAGTCGCGCCGTAGATAACACTACGTCCTGTTATTCTCATTCTTACCAGACGCTCTGTGACGGTAACAACAAACGAGCCGTTGCAACAATCCCATTACTTCGCCGTATTAAAACAAAGTGACGCAAAGGGGAGGAATTTCCAAGAGCAGCAGCGAGGTGCCCCAAGGGTTACTTGCCACGTTTCAGACTTCTCGCGAGCTATGAAACATCAACATCCGTAGCCCTCGGAGCCACCGAGCGCCACGATATCCTCAGCGGGAAGGAAAGTCAGTTTATTTATTTCCGGCACGAGAGATGCAGAGCTGCAGCCACCACCGCCGCCGCCGCACTGCCGTCTTCTTCGAACCAGAGTTGCTCTTATCCTCGGGGGCTTCCTCATGTAATCGTAGATATAAATATTTGGTATGTGCACGGTTGCTTCTCGTGAAGGAAACTCGCGTTATTTCGTGAGTAACCTCGAATGTCGACACCTCGGAAGCGCGCCGTTAATTCTTGTTCAGTCCAAGTGCATTAACGAAATTCTTAGACAAACGGTTACGAATTACAGGCGCAATGATCTAACTATACTTTTATATATTTTTTTTTTTTACATCTGAAATGACCGCGAGTTTCTGTTTCGAAAACATTACACGAAATAATTTCTGCGAGAGAATTATTGCGTTTTTGTTACATATCCATATGAGTTTCATGCCTCGTTATAGAACTTTCGCTTGTTTTGTTGGGATATTTGCTTTCTCTGGAGTTAATAGATAATTGATAGAAATTTACGTAAGATAATATAATGTTGTAGAAAATTACATGTTTTTTTACGACAGACCCAGTTTTTTAATGTTTATATTATGGAAGTTTTATAGCTCTTTCTTGAAAAATTCAGAGAAAATTAAAAAATCTAATATTTATTATTTGAAATGTGAGAAATTTTGATTAGATCGATCGATTGAATTTTGTTATCTAGACAGCTATTAACAGAGTTTACCATTATTCACGCGCGATTCTTTAATAAGACTCGTTTGCTTGCTCGCTGTTCAATATTTTTGCATCAAATCTGCGTGAGACATGAACTTGATCGTGAAAACCTAGAAGGTGCATCCTTCTTCTAGCCGACGTTACCCATCTTGCCATTGTTCCGTTCCATCTATTTACCGTTCTCATGTGGTCAGCGAAGTACAACCGATCCAGGGAGAAAGAGAGCCCGGAGGCTACCGAATTACAATAGCAAAAGATCAGCCTTTCTCCACGCCGCCGTACACAAGAACGCGGAAGTCGGCGCAGGTGTGTACATTTGCACAGGCTTTGTGAGATGGTTACGCGTTATGAGCATACGCGCGATTTTGCATGGTATCCGGCCGGCGAGTGAACCGATTTTTTTATTCCTGGATCGACAATGTCCAACCCTCGCAATGACGTTTACTTGAATACTTCAAATTAATTTTAGAATGCGTACCAGTCTATTCACATATTTTTATAGACCGTCTGCAATGGAAATAGCGAGCCTTACGCCATGACAAATTGATCAATTACAGTCGAATATGAGGAGAATAATCGATTGTAATTGATCAATTTTCTGGCGGAACTCACTACTTCCATTGTAGATGATTCATTATTCTTAGGAGTTACTTTCACTTCTTCAGCTATACTTCTTCAGCTGACTATTTTTTCTGATGTATCTTTTATTAACAAAAATTTAATTTAATTTAATTTTTGGATTGTGCCATTATGTATAATTTTTGTAAATATATATATATATAACGTAAAAAAAAAAAACACACACACACACACAATATACTTACATAAGAATATATTTTCACGTTACATAAATTATATCAGGAATAATCATAAAAATTAATTTATTCATACATTTATGTTAATGTTTCTATTTGTAATAGTAATACTAATTTTAGCAAAATCCGATTAGGTAATTTGACCCATAAAAAAAAAATTGGTGTCATAAAATATAC
The DNA here is from genome assembly GCA_037157785.1 of Cephalotes varians. Classification (NCBI taxonomy): domain Eukaryota; kingdom Metazoa; phylum Arthropoda; class Insecta; order Hymenoptera; family Formicidae; genus Cephalotes; species Cephalotes varians. The sequence continues at coordinate 250,983 of JANQDE010000029.1, forward strand.
CTATTGTAGATTTTATAACATCGTCTCAAAATCATTATTTGATTCACTAATTATTAAATACAGATACGAAACAATTAATAATTTTGAGCATCTGTATTATAATATAATTAAACAGCGGATAAAAAATTATTCGATCATTTTTATTAAAGACACATCGTAAACCGCAAATACATTTGACAAATTTTTGTTCCTCATTTTTTATTAAGCTATTTTCTTTTTCTTTGAATAATGTTCAAATCAATCTCTTAAGTTATCTCTTCGCAGAGAATAACCGAATCTTTTCTAAAATTATTCTTTGTCATATTAGTTTTTGCAGCTCTTCGTTAGGAGACCTTCGCTCGTCGAGTTAAAAATCGACGAATCCGACCGCGAAAGTAGACAAATGTAAGTTAAGATAACACAGCACCCGCCGTACCGAAGTATCGAAGAACGGAAATAAAACACCGGCGAATGTCCATCCGACCGAAGAGGGTTAGAGCCGTACGGCGGGTGCGCGTCTCGCGGATTGAAATTTCAGTTTCCGCGAGACGAGCATTTATTTCGATCCGCTGCTACAGGAACGCGGCGCACGGTGGCGCACGGCAAATATGCACGCGCATGAATATTTACATCCAGATGGTGTACATAAATAGTACTCAACGAAAAAATGGGTTAGACCGGGGATGCGCCCATCCCGCGCCGTAGATATCCGATGGAAGCGGTCACAAATTCTCCGAGTCTCGCGGCACAACCGCATTGCGCATAACTCTCGTGGATGCTCTCCTTCCTCCCGGTCTCTTGCGCTCCCTCTCTTCCTCGCTCTTTCAACCTGCGGCTGTACTCTGAATTGGATATGTGAATTATTTTCATTATTGGTTGATACACTTATATTTATCTTGGAATTTAAAAGCCGCACCATCATAATATACATAATAGTAATTATAATAACTGTGTATAACATAATTACACATAGAACAGATATCAAGTTTATTCCTTTTTTTCAAATATAAAATCGATAAATGCATATCGATAAAATTAATTTTGAATATTATAGAATAAATGAGTAATTGTTATTACATTTATTGACTATAATATCTCATACATTACAACATTATTTTAATATTAACACATTAGAGAGCGATAGCTATAAAGATATCTTAAATGACAAACCTTCAAGACGATTTTTGAGATCTCTGTGTGACAATTTACGTCAAATTTATTTCGAGATCTCTTGAGCAGTGTTAATGGCGCGAACGGTATTCTTTCGTGGAACTGTTTCGCTGAAACAGTAAAATCGCAACGTATCATTCTCTGCTCCACATCTCTGTTTATCTTGATAATAATAATGCGCTTATAATATTCTGAAACAATAATAAATCCAAAAATGTCTAACCGCGCTTGAATATAAAAGTAACGCTAAAAATAACAGATTTTTTGTTTTCCCGAAATTCCAACGACAGTTTATGATAAATAACATCTACTTTATTGTCATATTTATGACGAATGGCGGATTACGCGTATGCACGCGAATGAAATATCGCTTTTATCGGGCCAATCGTCGTCGTTCCTCCATTTGCCATTTTGGGGTCACGTACTACTCCATTCGCTGGTGCGCGTTTTCGCGTTTACGTTCTTCCTATATTTTACACGTATCCGGTGCTCTAATCTCTCTGCACTCTAATCTCTCTAATCTCTCTACGTATACACATACATTCTACTTTTGGAGTGTGACGATAAATTAGATTCCCAAATACAGTCCCTGGAGTGTTTTTAATTTTAGATAATCAAGACTAACACGTGATTTTTTTCATGTAAAACTGAACTAACACAAAAGAGAATTTCTTTTTGTATATTTTCGTTTATTAAAAAAAAGAAATTGCAGAGAATAAGTTGCAAAATATTAATAACGATATTAAATGCATCGTATGCAACATTGAATAATATAAATCTTAATTAAAATTATTTTTTGTGTTGCTTTTCTTATATATATATAAAATAATTTAATAAAATATAAAATATGTAATACATGCGATTTTTAGCATTGAGATGGTTGTCTCTTTCTCTCTCTCTCTCTCTCTCTCTCTTTCTCATTACATATTTTTATAGAGAGCATACAAAAGAAAGTTGGATTTATTACAGATATAATCTATTGTTTATATTTTTCATCTGCTTGTTCTTATTACTATTACTCGTCGCTTTTGTTCCTTACTTTACTTCTAATACGACTGCGTAAGGATTCCTCCGACTTCTTTAATTCGTCAATCACGTATTTGGTGTCCTCTGCTTCCATCCGCGAATCTCGACTATCGCCATAAGTACTCACGCAGATCGTTCTCGGACGTTCGCTTCTGTCGCTTGTCAAATTGATCTAGACGAAAAGACGCGGTACATGCCGCAAGAAAGGGGATGAAGATCGTTACGTCGCGAAATTCCGTTCCAATTTGACATGCGACGTAAAGACGGAAAAGGAAGATTCTTACTTTCGATCCATCCGAGTAACAATGTCTTCGGGCGGGTCGGCGAAAGGACTTCTTAAGACGAATGCAGCAAATTGCGAACGGGAAAATCAAAAAGAACATCGCGTTCAAGAAGAATTCCGCTTTCCTGCAGAGTACATTTGTTGAATCACGTTTCACGCACTTATCTATATATATTTATCTTACTGTACTGCAACTGTAGTTATCTCGTTCTACCTGCTGCATATCCTGACGGTCCTCTTGCGCGTATCCGGATGCACTGGTGCACCGTGCTCATCCGTTACCACGCATTTATATTTTAATTCTGGTTCGAAGTACTCCGACATTCCGCTAGTTTCCAATAGCGAATCCAAACCCCAACGGCCTACCACCGGTATGTATAAGCCGATCAACCATTTCAGGAAACCTGAGAGAAATATATACTTGGAAATTTATATTATCATTGTAAATATTAAAAATGAATTGGACTCTCTAATGCTGGAGAAAAATATTTAAAACATAGGGATATAAATATTATACATTAAATATGAGCTGGGAACATTTTATTTAAAAAAATATATAATGTGTTAAAGATGCTTTATTTTAGTTAGAAAAAAATTACAAATCGTAAGTGGGAATATATCTTCGAAGATCAATAAATAAGTTCATAAGAAGTTGTCAAGTGAAATGGCTAACCCATGAAAAGCAAAAGCAGGATCAACAAGACGACGAAGAATAGGACGTTTACAGTTTTTGTGAAAATTTTGCGGGAGGCTGCAGGAACAGGACCACGAAATCCAGCGGCGTGATAAAGCTCCGGCGACATCGGTCTGCAGCCTGTGCCACGCGCGTCGCCCATGCACACGCATAAGCAATGAAGCATGCAGGAACAACGATCCATTTTCCGTATCTTTATCCTCCTGGTGGCCACTAATCCTCCGAGACGATTCAGCAATTGCACTAGAAACCGCTCAACATTTGCTCGAGTACGCAAGCTTTCTCATATATATTTCGCGAACTACGACAATAAATGTTGCCTGCAATATTCTGCATATAACTTTTACGGAAAGCTAAATCAGTTTCTCTTCCTTTTTGTCACACATTTGTGAAAAAAAAACTTCAGGTTAGAATGTAGGATCGAATGTATTTGAATTTTAACGTTGTTTAAATATTATTTAAAAATGTGAACCTTTAGAAATTATAGTTTATTACTCTCATTGGGTCGTTAGATTTACCAGAGCAATGAAATTCGTTTATGGGCAGCTCGCCGTAGAGATTCAAGCTCACTGATTGATCGCGTTGAGGTTGAATTATTTTTCTAGGAAACGTAGCGTTTACCCAAGACTCTGGAAGATTGTCGGGACATTTCACGATTCTTGATCGATAGGACATCGAAGTCAGTCCCATATTGGTTATCATGACTGTCACTACGGTATGATCGAGTGCTGTGCCATCCACGTGCACTTCGCTGATGCGACCTAAGGATCTAAGATTAAAAAAATTTTAAACGGTCATGATTTATAATAAAGTTGTATTGAAATATTTTTAACATTTTGGATATCAAATCAATTTTAGATATCAATTTGCCTTAATCTGTAAAGTATCTACGATACATCTGAGGGAACTTGGAAAAATTGAAACTTCAGATTTGATCATTAAGAAACTTATATTCTATTTATAAAATATATATCGTTACGATACGATATCAAAAAAACTATAATATATATAAACATTTGTTAACATTTTAATAGCATAGATTATCATTAAAATCATTTATTGACGCTTTTCTGTTGATTACTCCCGAAATGTCAGATGATAAACTTCTCTCGAAGAGAAGAGATATTCAGCATCCAACTCTGAGGCATTCGGAGTAATCACAAAATCGGATTGCGAGGGAATTAGCACACGAAGTGTAAGCGAACTGGTAATCTCTGGTTAGTCGTCTACGGAGTAGATAGATATCGTTCCTCTCGAGACTCACCCTCCCGCGAGCGCGGTATTGTAACCCGTCTCGATTTCGATGTCGATCGCAGACACGTGCGGCGAATGGTACTCCAGAGCGAGGAACTCGTGACTTCCGCTTCCGTTCGCGCTGTACTTGATGGGCTCGCTCGGCACTGATGCGAAATTGCTCAAGAAGTAGCAACCAGGTCGCCCGGCCGCGCGAGCTTCCTGTCGACATGTGACACTAGATCGAACAGCGGCCTGGCCTTCGACAGCCGGTTGGCGGAAATGTTCGCGGATACGCGAGGTGGTTTCTGGCGTGTTCGTGACGCGCGACCGTCGTTTGCTTTCATCGATAAACCTCGCGATGACATATCATGGTTCTGACACGGTTCTGAAGTTCGACAATCTAATCGATAGATCTTGCCCTTTCCGATAAAAGTATTGTCATTTATAATCTTTCTTTAATACTTTGGTACTGATATGGTCCCGCAGACTATAAAATTGCACTGATTTATAAATTATTTAATTGCAGTTCTCGTATTTGCAAAAAATTCCGTACAATGATTAGTCATTTTTGTAAACTCTTCGAAGCGGAAACTGTTTAAGATCAATTAAAATGCAGCAAAGCTGTAAAAAAATCTTGGATGAATTCTAAATTTGCACGTTGCAAAAATCTTGCAACGTACAATGCATCGTTTCGCAATAGAATCCGGGAGAAAAACGTGAATTCAGGGTACAATGATTCGAAATGTAACAACGAGCATTCGCAGCGACAATCGCTGCGGACATTTATGAAAGCGAGACAGATTCGGTATTTCGCCCCCAAACGAAACGGCTCGAATTCCTCGTCTCGCGTATCACAGAGCCAAACGTACAAAAATCCGCGCTGTTCCTCCACCGGAGCGACCGATTTGTATGCGACTGTCCGTTCCTGTCGCCGGGACAAATCTCCCCTAGCAACGTTTTACATGAGTATAAGTATTAAATTCGTGCACGATAAATCATGTTACACGGCGAGCGGGCCGCACTTAAAGCGTCTCGCTCGCACGGAGCTCGACGACCGCGGATAGCTCGAGGACAGGCCATTTCTAGTGTTGTTTCATTTATTGCACCTGTCATACGTACCGCGTCGCGCCTACGGTAGGCTAGGGGTTGATTTTTCAAACAAGTTCCCCTGACACGTCCGCACCGATCCGGTTGTCTCGCGAACGCCGCGAATCCCACGCCCGCTTTGTCACACTCGTTTCCACTCTCGTTGATGCTGCTCGCCGGTACCACGAGATACTCGCTTGATTCACCTATGTTGAACACGAAAATATTTAATAAAATCTTGTATTATTATAAATGTATTCCTCGAGCTTTTGACTTGATATTTTCGCAAAATTATCTTGATGACGTTATTAACAAGATTAAGTCACGAGTAGCTAAATATTATTTTTCAAATATCATGTTTTTGAAATTCTTACAGTAAATGTTATATTATATAATTATATAATTATATATTATTATAATCTATTATATATTATAGTAAATTTTGTTATATGATTCAATAGTTGAAAAATTCAAATTTTGCTACATATGTGATACGTATTCTAACAACGTATTTTTCAATATATTCGATATTTCGCTGTTTAAAAATCTCGATTAAACTTTTTTATAAAGAAAGATTGAAATTTAAATGAAATAGCGATTACATTTTTGGCATATCTTAAATAAAATGTATTTGGCTTGTTTTAATTAATGGAAATGGAAATTATGAAATTACTTTCTTAGATATTAAATAATTATTCGCTCTTTGTTTCATATGATAATTTTTATTAAAAGAATATAAACTCGCAATTTCGAGAGGAAGGTGTTGAAATATTCTGGGTTCGATACCTTCGACAGGATATTCGGAGCCTTTTGATGTCACCGACGACGGTACCAAAAGACGATCTCGAACGACATCCAAATTAGGAATCTCGTCCTCCTCCCGTCCCAACATTTTCACTTCCTTGTAGGCGAAAGCGATCGTATCTTGGCTGCTTCTATGGTGCCTGTTGAACGTGCCCAATCTGATGGCATAAACGACCTGTCTAACGTGAAGTTTATCGGGCCGCTTCGAACATACTCGAGTGCGCATTTAAACTCTTTCTCTCTCTCTCTCTCTCTCTCTCTCTCTCTCTCTCTGTTTCTCTCACCTGACTACGGAATCTCCCGTGAGATCTTCCCAGTAAGTCGATCCGTTCGCTAAAGCGCGTTTTTCGTAAACCTGAAGATACACCGCGTGTTCAACGATAGGATTCTCCAACTGATACACGGAATACCTGAAGGATTTTCCTGGCGTTTGTTTTCGAATTTTAACAATTTTGGTTGATAATAATGATAATGATAAATAATCGATAAACAGAAAGTTGCGACAGTCGATTTTGTACGTATAGAGACTTTTTGAAATATGACGAGCATTATAAAATGTCTTCGTATCGATTATCTGTTAATTAATTTGCGGCACGTCAACTGCAGAGGCCATCGAAAGCGCGAAACAAAGCACTCATCTTTGTTTTTGTTTTGCGTCTGCAGTCTGCAATTGTTGCCGTGCATAGCACATTGTACGTAAAACTGAAAATAAGTGATCGAGAGCCATTGGCCGTCATTTTAATGTTTTAATAAACCATTGGTCCACACCGCTATTATATGCATGATTGCCTCGCAATATTTTTAATAAACTTTATTGACAGGTAAAACAACACACTCACTGTAACGAATGAAGCCAAAGTTTCCTGTTATTTATTAAATAATGACATTATTTTCAGTCTGTGAATTTACAAAACTAATACCGCTATGCATACATTTTACACTTTGCATTGACGGTTTATGTATGAAAAATCATACATTCTCTGTTTTCTGTCTGTCTGTTCTTCCCAATTTATTGCCATAATTTAAATTTACCTCTCTATCTCGGACTTTCGAATTTTATCATATTTTCTTTATATTTTTCATTATAATCGCTAACTTTTTTTATATTTAGGATTGATAGGCATCGAGAAAAAAAATTTGCATTCGGCTGCATCCCTTTTCTCAATGAAACAAACGTTACATTCGATATGAATCATGACTCGCGATCCCCTTAAATCCCCATTGACGACCTACCATAAATCACTAAAGCGCAAACAATGCGCGGACTCGAGATATCTGGTCGCATCGATATTCGGCGGGTGTCGGCGATCCGTGCAGTCTTGACCACCGCGGATTCGCGCCATACCGGGATCGGTTTCCGATCCATCGACCGTCCGACTTCCGTCGCGTTCGCGCCGCCGTCTCACGTTGCTTCCTGCGGACTTCCGAAAGTTTTCAGCGTTTCTTTTCTCCATGGCGACGTAGCGTCTCGAAAATCTTGCCGCGATGTCATCGGCGTCATACTCCGGCTCGAGAGACGTCATTAATAAGTGTCTCTTGAAACGCTGGTTTTCAGTCTCCGAAATATCTTTCATCCGTTGACTGCCCTTCTTTCTCTTCTTTTTCCTCCGCTGCTTTGTCTTCCTCTTCGTCGAGGCTTTCTGTCGTTTCCTAAGTACGCGATTACCTTTCCGGAAATCGCGACGCTCGCTGACATCTCGTTTCTTGTTTGGAATGCTACAATACAATGTGAGATTACGGAATCTGTCATGTAGAGATAATAAGATTACGTAGAGCATTCTTGAATAATGAAGAATGAAGAAATTTTCTTTAACTAAATGATTTGCTTAGATATTCTCAATGAAATTCTTAATGAAACAGAAAAAAATAAACGTTGTAAATTCAAGTAAATTGAAATAAGTTAATTATTTTATATTAAATTTTTAGAATTAATTTCTTTGTGACGGACCTTGCATGTTTCACAATTTCATTGCCGATTCTGGAAGTGTCAATATTATCGTTCATTAATGAAGAAGTTGACGAATATCGAATCGCGTTTCCAGAGACATCTTCTCTTTCTCTTTTTAATCCTCCGCCGACGATGAATAAAGCATCATCGGTCGAAAGTTTTGCCAAAGGGTCATTTCCGGCAACGGTTCCCTCGATCTTAAACGAATCACTTCTACCGCTAACGAGATTTGGGTCAGGAGAGCGGTTAATCTTGCCGCGGACATGCCAAAATACGACTTTTTCCGGCGTTGCAGTTCCGCCCGGTACTTTGCACGATTCCTGCAGTTTCTTATCGATCGACAGTCGCCGCGTGGCCGCCCGATGTTCCCCGATCCAATCTCCTGGAGGACCTCCTCTCGTGGAACGGTTAAGCAATTTCGTTCTCGTTTCGGCGCACCGATCTGAAACCCCCGCCTTCCTGGCCTTCATCTTCGAACACTCGAGCCTGTTTTCTCTCGTGGCATCGATTCTTTGCAATAAAGTATTTCGCAAGACGTCGATATCGCGCGAAAGTATCGGCCTGACGGTATCGTTAACGACACCTGTCAATTTCGACCGCGGAAACCCGACGTTTTTACTCCTTGTCGAATATTTCTCCTGGAAAGATTCGATTTTGTCCTCGGGATTTGTCGCGGATGCAATCCCTTGTTTACCGAGGTGAAGTCGATCGACGGAACTTCGATTTTGGTCCCGCCGCCACGACGACGAACGATTCGTTTGGCTGCCGTCCAATCGAGATATCTTTCTTTCCGACTCGTCCTTTGAACCTTTAAAGGAAACATTCGAATTTTGTTTTACACTCGTTAGGTCGACTCTGGTATTTTTCCGGGCGTCTTTGCGAAGCGGCTTTCGTGTAGGCTCGTAAAATAGAAAGGACTTGGGCGTCGCGGAAGAAGTCGATAAAGTGGAGGTATATACTTCCTTTCTCGTGAAGGTCTCAAAAAGCGTGGATAATCCTTCATCCTTGGATACTTCATCGGAAGAGGTTGGCAAGGTGGACGCTGCCGGATGAGACGGTGCTTGAGTAAAGGACTCAAAAGTACCGTCGCCCAGAGGCGATTCCTCGCGTAATCTTTCCGTGATTGCCGATCGCCATTCAGCGGTCGTAAGATCGTGCTCCGTTCTTTCTGATTTTATTGTCATCCCAGTACTTTTCTGCCGTTCCACGTGACTCGACGCATTAATAACCACGTTTTTCACATGAATCACTGTCTCGCCGATCTGAGTTTTAAAACAAGGAGGCTCTTCGTCCTCCGCGATGATTCTCAGTAGCTTCATCATGAATCTTACGATGGCCATCATGTTTCTCACGCGAATTACATTAATCGATCCATCTTTGCATTTACTAGATGATGTCGCGTTGGAACGTGTCTCATTCGTCGTGTATTCAAGAACGTCATTCTGCAATCGCGTTGACGGCGAGGATCTCATGGTTATCGCATTCTGATCGCTTACAGTCGTTTCGTTGAATCTAGGCGGAAAAGTCTCAGTGGAATTGTCGTTCCCATAATTGCTCGAAGTTTGCAACTCGAGCGAAGTCGTCTCTGTAATTTCGAGCTTCCGAACAGTCGCGGGCATCCTGTAACAGCCACCGAAAGTAGCGTTCCGCGAATCCTCGCGAGAACAACATGTTGTCCTGGTTCTTCCATCGTTCGCAAGTTTGACGCTGGGTTTTTCGATGTGCACCAACGGTACAATGTGAAGAGTAGCATTTGATAAATCAATCTCGGCCGAATTGGATTGGTTCGTTTTGATCGGAGGAACGTCGATTCGACGTTCTTTAACATTATCCTTTAGACTATCGTTGTTGACCAGGACAGACCCCAAAATGTCCGGAAAATACACCGGACTCGCGGATGAACGAGAATCCAGTTTGCCGATTACCCCGCCGATCCGCTCGGAAATCAGCTTTCCGACATTCGTTCTGTTCGCTTTGCCACTCGGTTCGTCCGAGTAATCCGTTAGAAAAATCTGCTTAGCCGATCTCGAATTCACATTATACTTGTCCAGTCGCTTTTCGATTCGGGAGGGATTTTTTTTCGCCGTCTTTCGTCCCTCTTCACTTCTTCGCGTCAGGTCGAAAAGCTTCTCGCGAGACTTTATCGCGACTTCGTTCGCATTCGTCTTTTTGACTTTCTGATTCTCGTCCGATATTGTGTTGAATGAATCACTCATTTCATTTGCACGGTCGCTTATGGACAAGAGATCAAACGTGGACTCCACGTTTGAATCATTTAGAGGGAGATTAATGGCGGTAGTTTCAATTGCCTTGATAGTGTTCGACAATCCAGTGGAAACCGAAGATTGTGTTACTGAAGCCCCTTCGGGAATGGAATCAAAGCTTATTAGCATCGGCGTCTGATTGAAACCACCGTGTACCTGAATCTTTCCAATTAGCGAAATTTTGATGCTTCCTTCGTTTTTTGGCATTGCCGAGCTTTGTGATAAATCGACGTTTGATAATATTCTTCCAATACTCGATAGATTTTGATTATTCATAGCATGGGAGCTTATAATTTCTCTCGTATTAGATGTCGGCTGGTTTCCGTAAAGAGATTCATCTCGTGAGTTATCTTCGTTGATTTCCTCGCGGAACGAGAGTGGCTCCTCGTTAACCTCTTCGTAGGTTTGAGAGTTTCTTAAAATATTATCAAAATTATCGAAACTTTTTTCCTGTAGTGGGCTATTATTATCAATAGTTTTTTGGATAGATTTTTCTTCTATTTCGAGAGGAACTTCTAGCATCTTATCGTCATTGAAGTTCGCAGGATGAATCGATTCGGGAACAACTTTGATATCGCGCGGTCTTTTCTGAGAGTCTGTATTCTTTTTTTCAATTTTCTTCTCGTTATTCCTGTTGTTACCGTAATTAATAATAATATTATTTGGATGGTTGATTGATTAAACGTATAGATAGTTAAATTGCTACTTTTATATCGAACTTTTGTATTACTTAAAATAATTACCATTTTTCTTCAATGAAACAAATTTTATTTTAATTTTCTATTACTTCATATTCTCATCAAATAATTTTAATATTACTATGATAAATACATTAATAATTAATAACACTATTAATAGCATGAATAACATTAATAATCAGATCTTGAAAATTTATACAATAAAGTTATGAAAAATTATGGAAAAAATTTGTTTCTGTACAAATAAAAAGAGATATTAATTATTCTATACATTATAGAATACTACATAGAAGTAGGAATTTTTGCGTTAATGAGAATCCCGTCTGTATCAAAATTAATATCTGATATTAATAACCTTGAGATTGCCTCTTCGTTATTCGCCTGCATATCGTCAGAGAGCATCGCTGCATCGTAAGCAGCAACTGTTCTTTCCTCCGGCATCATAATTCGTGCAACATCGGTATTCCCGTCTGCCAATCGATCCGTCTCGGCCACCAATTTCCGCGGATCTCGATCCTCGTGACGGCCAAGCGGATTCTCGAGATACGATAAATCATCCCTCCTGGCAATAGCTTCATTATCGCTCGAGTCATTCTCCCGATCCGTCTCGCTTTCATCGTTCGCGTAATATTCATCGTCGATGTAGCCAGATCCTCCGCTCGACAACAGTCGTCTGCCCGATCGATGCCAATCCGATGGCGATCGAACGGCGCGTTTCTCGCTTCCCACGAAACCCTTCTCGGCACCCGCTTCATCCCCATTCGATGATTTCTTCCCCTTGATTTTATTGATTATTTTGCGGACGAAGTCGTACACCTTGCCTCGAGGACGTCGAAGGTATTGCTTTCTGGAAACGCGACGTATTCGGGAATCCGCGGGATTTTCATTAATCTTTCTCGCGTCCTCGCGTCCCCGTTGTCGCGCGGCGAAGAACGGCGGCGAGATCTTTTTATCGACACTTTTAGCGGCGACGTCGAGCTCGCGCGTCTCGCCCTTATCGCCCGGTATCATCAATTTCACGCCGCGAATGACAGTATCCGTTTCACGACTTTTGTCCCGGTTCCCGGAGCTTCTTGCGCGAGTCGGTAATATCCTGCCCGCGGACGATTTCTCCCGGCGCGCCTCCGCGCCGCGATCCGACAAATCGTTCGCGCTCGCGTTCGCGGTTCTTGCGTTCTCCGACACATTCACCGCGATTTTTCGCACTACCGCGATTCTGTCGATCTCGGCCATCATTCGCTCACCGAACGCCCGCTTCTCCGATCTCCGATCTATTTCCAATCTTTCGCGCACCGATCCGGAAAGGTCAGTTCGTAACGATGGAATTTTTATCGGACCCGGAGGCAAAGTACCGAGCGACACCGATGTAGCTTCACTATTTCGCGAAGAAATGTCCTTGTCGAATTTAGAAATTGCGTCGTCTTTTAACTTTAAAAGGGTGAAGTTCTTCAAATAACTTTGCATATCTCGTTTTCTCTCTTCCTTTTCTTGCGCGTCCGAATTTAGATTATCTTTAACGATACGAAACCTGACATTACGTGCTACAATATCCTGAAGAGCAGCATTGAGCTTTTGTGTCTGATCTCGACTTTCGCAACTGTGTCGAGAGGATCCTCGGCTTGCAGGATAATCCAATTCGCCGGCTAATCTTTTTTCAATTCTACTAGAACGTAATTCAGTCGACTCTGTTATATTCGGAGACTTTTCGTTTTTATTCAAACCCGTTCTTCCGCTTCGCTGAGCCTCTTCATCTTCGCTCTCGTAGTCGTAGAAGACCAAGGAATCGCGATCGCCTGTCGCGCGGATAAAGTCCGATCTCTTACCTCTCGTCTGCGTAACACCGGAAGAAACCGTCGTTGATGAAGTCCACGCTGAGGAAGTGTTCTGAAAATAATCTATTTCCGACTTGTAGCGGTGCTTCTTCATTCTTCTTTTAGTCTTCTGGATAGGTTTATATTGGTTCGCTGCGATTGTCTGCTGCACTTCTGTAGTGCGATACCAAGGATGATCTTCAACTTTCTCTCCCGCATCCGTCATTTTTATGCTTTTAATGCGATTGGCAGTTTTCTGTCGTCGTTTCCCATTTTTTCCAGTTTTGTTCGATATTCTTCGTATTGTTGCTTTTGATGAGATACTCACGTTAGATCTTCCAGGTTGAAATCTCGGTTTAGAGACAGTCATTTCGTGAGTGGTTGTCGTTGCTTCTGTCTCCTCCACGAAGGTAGTCTCGTCCAGAGAGATCTCATCGTGCATCTCTTCCGGAAGCGGTGTCGTTATCAATGGACGTATCGAACGTCGGAAAGTCACGTCCGTGATTCTGGTAGTGGTCGCCAAGGTCGTCGTGAACTGAGTAACGGTCGTGTCTTCTTCAAGCGGCAAGGTTTCCGCTTCCGTGATCTCGTCGAAGGTCGGCATGCCCGGCATGATGGGCGTGTACGCCGCGTACTGTCTCACGATCCGATCCACCAGCTCGGTAATTTCCTCCATCTCTCGTGATCTTTCTAGAAAACCCTCCGAATTTTCCAGAAGCGGATTTTCGGTATAACGAGAACCTATTTCTTCTTTGCTCAACGAAATTTCCTCAGGTTTAATAACCGAAGCGCTATCGCGCGATGAAAGCACCGGATTGATCGACTGGCCTTCAAACTTCATGGAATTGTCGACAATCGTTCGCAAAGATTTATTATTAAGTTCGAGGAGTTTCACATTCTCCGTTTCATCTCGCTCGCTCTCGCTTCGATTGTTCAATGCTTTAAGAGACGTCGCTTCCTTGGAACTACTCGCCCAACTACTAGATAATGTTCTAAGTGGATCACCGGTGATCTCGAAATAGCCATTGACATTCTTGCTCCATGGAGTATCCGACGAAAGTTTCTGCGTGAAAACTTCCATCTGCCTCATTGCGAATTCGGTTGCATAAGCTGGATTTTTTGATTCATTAAAATTAATTTTCCTTGAGACATTGTAATCTTCTGTAAGCTTCTTCATAATCGGCGATAATAGAAAAAGGTTGTTAACGGGTTTGAGAAAATCAGATTCTTTATGGTCGGTAGAATCTTTTCGCATAATTGGTGATGTAATCGTGGTAATTCGTTCGTTATTTGTCATCGTAGATTTTGTAATCGCGAAAGAATTTCCGTTCGTAGTTGATCGCTGACGTGTATCAATTAATTCTGCAGGTTGCTCGTGCGTCGTTTTATCGCCATGAATCGCAAACGATTCGTCCGATTTGCCATTTTCTCGCAAAAACAAATTGTCTCCTGGTTCATCTTGAATTTTAGGGATATCGGCTCTTGCGACTTCGCTCTTTGTAACTACTTTGAAATTCTCCAGAGTTTCTTGAATAATTCCGGTCTCGGTAGAGTCTTCCTTCAGGACGTTGCTTATTCGCATAAACTTGTCCTCAATCCGCTTATCGACGCTGTTCTTTTTGCTATCTTTATTGTTGAAGTAGAATGGATCATCGTTCTTTTCGGATTGGACTTTCCTGTAAGAATGACCGGATTCCAAAATCACTTGTTTCTTCGGACTTTCGTTACCTTCAATATTTGACATTTTAGAGTGAGCTACCTCGGGTCGAATATAGTGGTCTATAAAAGCTTGCTTTTTGTGGCGCGAGCCTTCATCTGTCAGACTGTTGCTCCGATTGTGAGCGTCCACGATATTAAAAACTTCCTTTCCGGTTTGGAGATGTCTTCGAAAACGTCTCTCGCGCTTCGAAAATTTGTTCCGAAAACTGTCGCGTTTAAAATCCGGCAACGCGCGCTTCCACGTCAATTCGTGGCTCGACTTCCCGAAGCGTTTCAATTTCTCCCCGACGCCCTTGTCTCCGCGAAACTTTTCGGCGCCCTTCGCCAATTTCCGGCGGGTTTTCCAGAATTTGTTTTTTAAGTTCACGTCTTTCATTGCTCGCTCGGGCGAGTTGTACATTCTGCGCGATTCTCGGCCCTTATACAAATCCCCGAGGTCGAGAAATCTCTGTATCTCATTTGCTGGTAATGAATCGCGAGTTGAGTCCAGGATTTTCGTCAATGATTTATCTCCGGAACGAGCGGTGACGACGACAGCGGTGATAGGCGCGGATAATTCTTCCAGCCGCGAGATTCCAACGGAAGAGGAGAGATTTCGTAATCTTGTAAAAGCAGGAGCGGTCGAGATTCTCGTCGACATATTAGCATTTTCCGTTTTTCTTTCCTTGCTGCTGGTATTACCTTTTCGGATCTCGGCTGCACTTAAGTTCTTCCTCACGACAGAAGCGTTTCTCAACGCGTTACCCGAGATCGCGTTCTCCGATGCTCTAAATCCACATTGTCTCTCCTCACTTTCCGTCGACAAATGTGTTTCCGATATCATAATTTTCGATAATAGTGCGAACACGTTCTCCTCGAAGCTATCCGTTTTTATCGTTGATGACACAATACTGTAATTAATATTTTCGTCAGTATTGTTTCTGAACGAAATCCCGGGCCGAATAAAAAATTCAATGGTCGTGGGAAAACTTCCGTTATCCGGCAATACGTTATCGTCGTTGGAGAACGCATTCTTCTCCATCCGCCTCGAAAATTGACTCTCTTTCGGAATTCGCGACGAGTGTATTGCCTGAGACGTCGATGTGTAATCGAAGGTATTTTCTGGATGAACTGCGCCACGAAATCGATCTCTCACCATTTCCTCGCGATTTCCATTTTCTGAAAAATTCACCGACCTGTCGCACTCCTCTAGCTCGAGAAACTCCCGATTATCCTCTTTGCCGCCCATTTTCGCAAAACCCTGTTCACCTTCCAATTTCGTTAGTTTCGTAGTTGAATTTCGAGGATTATCCGCGATAGATCCTTGAATCAATGATCGACCGTCGTTCCGATGATCGAAGAATTGAGGACTGAATTCCCGAGATTTTAACTTTTTAGAATCAAAATCGCCTATATCCATGAATTTTACAGTTATATTTTGAAAATTATCCATAACTGGTCCATAGTTCGAAGATCGTCCGTCGTTAATCCGCCGATCGAGGACCCGTTGATCTGATTCTCGAAATTTGTCCTTCAAATCATCAAAACTTCCAATCGATAAATCGTTTTCATCCATTAAATCCTTATTTCTCTTGTCGCTTTCGTGTTTTATGGCTTGTTTCATGGCTTTTTCTTTCATGGCTTGCTCATATACGGCATCAATATAGGCCTCAATCTTTCCCTTGCTCGGTGACGGATTGGAGAACACGTTCTTCAGTACAGACGGCAGAGTTTCCGCGGGATTCGCGTTCTCCGTCCTAAGAAATCCCTCAAGTGGTCGAGTGCGCTGTCGGACTGAATTGTTTTTAAGCTGTTCTTCTTGTTGTTCCCGAAGAGGAGACGCTTGCTCGCCAAGTGGGCCGTTAACGGCGGAAGTATTGCGACTCGTTACTCGTTCTCGCGCGTCCCCGACTTGGCGATTGCGCTCCTCGTTTACACTCGTTTCGATCTGGCGCTGTGCCTCCGAATTGTCAAATAAATTCGCGCTCGACGCGGACCTGTTGCGAGCTTTGTTTGCGCCATCGTCCCTCTGGTAATAGTTTGACTTGGCAGCGACCGAACGGAAACTTTCACGTTGCGCATCCTCGCAAGAACAGCAGAAACCCTGAAAATCCGTTGTCTTGTTGCACGCGGCTCTTATTGCAGAAACATAACTTGCCTAAAGTGTAATTAAACGGCTCGCCATTGTCGGGGAAGTTTGTGCAGACTATCATGTAAATAATGGCATCTCGAAATTATAATATTTTTATCCTTTGGGGCAGTTTGATTCGATTGTAATAAAGAATAATTGTAAGAAATATTTAATAAGAATAATAATAGCTTTATTGCAACAAGATTAGTGAGATGCAAATAGTAATTAATAATATATAATATAAAAATAGATAATAATTTGAATTAATACAAAAAGTTAATACTTTTACTAAAATTGATATAATTATTCTCACATTTTCTTATCTTTTTAATTTGTTTTTTGTTTAATTTTTTCTGGATAAATACCTCCTCTCTAGTTGCATTTTCAATTTTTTTAGATACATATTCCGTCATTTATTTATCATTTTTTGCAAAAAAGGTAAAATTTTCGTGGAATAATAAATCCTACTTGCATAATTTATGAATTTGACAAAATTAATCTTTAATTTAAAAAACACAAATACTTTTTATAGATATCTTATCTAAAAAAATTTTTTTTTTTCAAATTACTCTTACTTGACTATATGGTATTGGCTTTCCATTAACTAACATTTGGCCGCAAGTTGGGTTATCTATACCGTCGTTACATCCAGTGAAGTTTGCTCGATAGTTATTAATGACTTCTTCTCTTGCCTCTGCGTTGACAACCTTATTCAAAGAGATGGACATGTACTTAGGAAAAATATTTTCTTTCTATTATATACGCACGGAGCACGGACAATTAAAACAGCGCGAATTTATCATCAGTTAATATGCATTTCTGTACCAGACATAGATAATCTAGATTGCACTAATGGAAACTATTTTGTCGACTTCAATCAACAAATCATTAACGAATTTAATGGACAAATTATCAATTAATGAGCTTAATTGATAATTTGTCCGAAAAATTTTTGTAAAGAAATAATTGTGCACTGTAATATTAGCAACGAGAATTCCATTTTATTTTTTATAAATTCGATATTGGATAGTGTTATTATTATTAGTTAAAGACTATCATAAAATTAGTCAAATTAATTAACACACACTTACGCCTTGAAATCTCATTCCATATAGATGCAACAGAGGTTCTTGACGGATTTTTATGACGTATGGATTACGCAATCGGATTTTATGCATTTTTATCGGATCTAACACGTGATCCACCAATACGAATTCTTCCCGCGTGTTTGTCTAATGGAATATATTTTTATGATAATTAGCTTATGATAATAAGCCAAAACTTTAAAAAATCAAAGATAAAATTATACTCATGATCTTTAAACTAATAATGATTTGAATATAGATTAATAATATTTAAGGATACCTTTCCAACATTGTTGATCTTCATGCTAATAATCACTTTTCTTCTACAATTTCGTATTGATTGCGTATGCAACGTTTCTTTGCTATTAGTATAATAATCAAAAATATTAATTATAAAAAATTACTTTTTAAATTCCAATTCCGATAATTTTAATGTAAATTTGCCCACATTTCTTTCCGCATTTGTGAACAACGAATCAAGACAGCTCTGATTTCGATCCATGGATGATCTTGATCGACAAGTGATTCTTTGAACGAGAAACGTCGACCATTTTCATACCCGAATTGTTCATTGGAAAACTCATGTCGATGCCACGTACAGTCAGGATTCCTCGATGGATGATACTGGGGAACATATCGAAACTCCGATACGTAGGGGTGTAAATGCGGGGAAGCGCTTTCCGGATGAGGGCCAATTAACGCGAGTACCATCTGAGTATATATTTGAATTACTTGCGGCAATGTCAAGATTAATAAATAGAATTATATAATGGCTTATTTCTATATAAATCTGCTCTATTTGTAATGAAATAATTAACGAATCTCATAAGAATTCGTATGATAGTATGTTTACAGAAAATGAAGTTGCCAAACGAGAATCGATATCAAGAGATACCTGCAGCGTTATCCAAAGGATCTTGAAAGGGCGCGAATGAGCTGGTGACATGTTAGATTATCCGGTGCGACATTGTTATCACTTGCCGGGCTCATTTCAGATGCAAAACGGCATCGAGCACTACTACACACTCTATCTTGAATCTTGACGCGACGAGCATGTCGTAATCATTCAACGGAACAAATAGATCGCCCAAACTCACGACCGAATGAACGAAATAATCTTGTTAATACTAAATAGATAATAGATTTCTTTTCGTATTTTAATACGTAGTTTAATAAGTTGAACAGAATTTTTGAAGACGAGGGTTATGATCATTAGAATCGAAGTAAAACTCGATATTAATGATGAAGCTATTTGCGTAACAAATTCTCGATAATTTAGATCCTTGTTTGTCAATCGAAAATTCATTAAATTTATAATGGAATAAAATATATACGGCATACATAACATACACATGAAAATATAATAATAGGGAATAAATAAGGAGCAGACAGAGATAGAAGAAATTTTTTTTTTTCATTATTAGTTTATTTTGACATTTTAAGATGTATGGACAATTATTACATAATAATTTTATATAATGAAAGATTCTCCATGGTGGTAACTTTATATAATGAGAGATTCTTTTTTTTATTTTATTTTTTGTGTAACGCTCGCCCTTTCTCTCCCCTGTTGATCATCCCCCTCGTAATAAGACTCTTACATATCATTCTTTCACAACGGAAATCAAATAATGATTATTAAACTATGAATGCATCATGAAATACGTGCGTTCTTGATTATTGATCGTCAATTAAACGTCATTATTCACTTCTTTTTTTTTGTAGTTATCTTTATCATTACCAGTGTGTTATAATAATTACCATTAATCATTATAATTACGATATAACGCTATAATTAATCCTCCCACACAATTTACTGCATTTTGCTCGCTTTCAATCGTAATAACGACAGAGAGAGAGCACGTTATTTTTTTTTTTTATATGATAGGATGCATAGCGAACGTGTCGCGGCTGTTGTCGGCACAGTAAATTTCATCTCGCCTCGCATTATAGTCGTCATTATAGTGGATTTTCACTGGGAGGCCGTGTATCTTCGAAAGAACCCTTCGTCGTCCCTTTCGACTTCTTCCGCGAGCCCTTCAGGGCGGCCTAGCCGCGTTTCCTTCCGATTTCCTTCCTCTCGCGACAGATTAAAAAAAAGGAAAAGAAACTAAACTAACAGATTTAAAAAAATACGACAGTAAAAAATAAGTAGAAGATAAAAAGAAATGATCTCTGGTGGGAAATCTGCTTGGAAATGCAACGTTTACACAGCTCACGATCTCTGAGAGGTTAACGTGATTCTTTTTTACGCTATGTCCCGAACAATCACGGTCCTGTCCTTTTCTTCACACGTGAGAAGCGCGCAATTATACTCGCAATTATACTCTGTACATGATGTACCGAGTCTACCAGGAATTATTTTGCGGACGTTTTTCCAACTATCAGCTTTCTGAGTCTCGATTCTGAGATTGATCTGAAGAACAAGGCGTATTCGTCATCGATAACTGCGATAAGAGCTTTTATATTTTAAATGCGATAATTAAATTCAAGAGAAGCTCTTTTATTTTCGGTTCGATTTATCTCTCCACTGAGTCGACACCAAATTCGTCCGTAAAGTATTTCTCGCTGGGTCTGGGACACGCTGTGCGCAAACTTAAATGAGCGATGTCAGGTATACACGTGTACGTACATGTACGCGTAGACATTTAGTTGTTACGTTTTTCATTATTATTATTTTTTTTTTTTGGTTCGATTACGTGACTAGAAATGCTACACACATACGTGCCATCCATCCGTCCACGCGGCCACACGCATACACACGTAAAAGTATGACTTAGCAGTTAGTATTAACTAATACGTATCTCTATATTTATATATGTATAATTATATACTTGTATGTATAATTATATATATATTACTCGTCACAATAGCTTCTAGCGGCTGTCTGTGTATTAAGCTAATTTTACAACAATATGGCAATCATGGTGAATAATGAATAATACAGCTACGTTATCGCGAGACTACACAGTCAATAACACTAATCTTAGGGACAGTAATACAAAATAAAAGAACTCTCGCATCACGGATACGTTTTACCAAGCGAAATTAAGTCGCACGTTGTGCCACGAAACAACTCGCGCTATCACACGGGTTAACCCGCCGATGAAACGTTCTCGGATTCATCGTGAAAACTTTGCAACTTCAATTTCGCCACGAACGAAAGAGGACCTGAAAATTGTTAATAAATAAAAATACGAGATTGAATATTTTTAATAAAAATAAATAGCAAACACTCGACGTATAATTCAGCTATCATCTTTAGAGTAAATCTTTTTCCTGCAGGGAGAGAAATATTTTAAATGTCGTGTAAAAAAATCACCGTGTACAAAAACTGCTACCGTTTCACGCCACAAAGTTGCAACGTTTTCACGCGGGCGCCCCGTGTGCTTCGCATTAAATGAAAATGAAAAAAGTCCTCGTCGATTTCATTCCGCAAAACATTAGCTGTGGATTTCAAGTTCTTATCGACGAGAACTCGCCTTATCTCGGACAGATCCTTCGCGGCATGATTTCCTCAGAGTCTCAATTCCGCACTTCTGATCAGGTTGCCTCGTCAACGAAATCCTGACCGCGCCAAACGACTTTTCTTTCGCGCGGTCTTCCCCGCGATAGATTGATATGAAAATGATCATTGCGCGCAATCGCTATATCGCTACGTATAAAACTTCTCTAAGATACACCTGAAGAATGAAGACACTCCGGAAAAAACGTCTTGGTGAATTAAAAATAATCACCCTTGTTTTTCCTTCTACAAAAATAAAATAAACAGAAATAGATAAAAAACGATAAAAAAAAAATCTTCGAGTTTATCACAAACGTGAAGATGTTCAAAAATCCGCAATTTTCTAGGCGTCTGTCGTAGACGACTTTCAGAATGTTTGAAATATCTCGTCGTTAAATGAATCGCTTATAAGGAAAACTTTAATTTCCCGATGTTGACGCACGAACTAGGCCACCCTGACGAGATTATCTCGGACAACATCCAAGATATCGGATCGTCGCGCGCTTGGTCCGATGGTGAAGACCGTTACGATTGTGAGACGAATGTGAGGTGAAACGAAATGAAATGTGCATCGCGAAGTGTGCCTCGAAGGAAGAGAGTTCGCTTGTACAGTGGGAAACAGCGGAGTGAAAGACGCGAAAGGAAACGCGATGATGAGACTCGCCGATCCGATCGTTGCGCACGATACGCGACATGCGACGGAGTGGTTCCGCGTGTCTCGAGCGTATATTACTCATATTTAATATCACACATAATACTATATTATTATTTTATATATTATAGTATTATATTATACAGATTCGAGACGTCTCATCGCCGATCGACCGTTTTCCGATCTCGCCTACCGATCAATTTTCAATCGAATCCGCCGATCTTTACGAAAGTCGATCTCTCATGTCGCGATTATGCGAAGTGAGCGTCAAACGGAAACTATGCGGTCATTCCGTCTTTCCATGTTTCTATTATCGCGAACCGCTCGCCTGAATTTCCTCATCTAAGCGCTCATCAAGGGAACGAGCCCACAGAAACATTGACGCTTATGTCACTTCTTAATGCTGAACCATGTTCAAGTTAGTAAATCGGTAGACTTACAAATACTCTCGCATATTCCTGTTCCCGCCTCGACCTCCCCCGTGTTCGTCCTCAATGTATTTCGCGCGCTTGAACATTTTACGTAATTAAATTAGCGCGTCTATGAACTCCCCTCCTTCCCAGACCTCCCTCTCCCCCGAATATACTCTCAGTAAAACGGTTTCACCGACACGTCATCGACGAGCTGCTCGATAGATTGACTAGAGCCGAGAAACGATCATCTTCACGCATGAATTCAATTTAGTTACGTTGCACCGCGGGTCGTTTGATCTCTTACTGAATCTCAGATTCGCGTGGAATCAGTACGAGGGCGAATCGAGCAGCTTTGAAGCAGGGTGAATCTTTGGCTCTCGCCAGACGAGAGCTCTCCAAGATAACGTTTTCACGCTCGATTTCGCTTCCTGTTTTGCCTTTCCGATTTCACGCGTCCGCCGCGTTCACGGTAACTGCATAGTGATCAAATCGTGCGCAAGTAGCCGGATTCGACCGACATCGCGATCGACAGCGATCGTCTCTTCTAACGAATATCGATCAAGTCTCGGCCGCGCAATTGATCCTCTTCAAATAATCACAGTAGCTAAATTTGTTAGAGCAGTATAATTAATACGATAATTTAAAGTTAAAGTAATCTTTATACCAACGCTAGAAATCGGTCGAATCCGCGTATCTCGCGACAACGATCGCAGCGTCAATCTCGTGTCCAATCGCTTTCTCGACAGAAAGCGCGGCTTATCGGAGCCCATGATACCCTAACGTAGCTAGACTAAAAGTTAAATCATGCACGCGCTATTTGGTATGTTTCACTTGAAATTTCATCTTATACATATTTCTTCTTTTTGGTTTCCGTATAAATATTTTATCGCTAAAGTCACAAGACACGATTAGCTCGTCACTCGTCTGACGGTGCCTCGAATACCATGTCGACTCGTAACTTGAACATGCTTAGAAACTTCAAATATCAATTTTAACTGATACTTGAAAAAATTAAAGAACCGAAAAGATTCTCAAATAATTTAAGATTGTTAATAAGTAGCATCGCCACTCGAAAACTCGT
Organism: Cephalotes varians; assembly: GCA_037157785.1. Lineage (NCBI taxonomy): Eukaryota > Metazoa > Arthropoda > Insecta > Hymenoptera > Formicidae > Cephalotes > Cephalotes varians. The sequence goes on from JANQDE010000029.1 coordinate 274,547, forward strand.
TTCTAAAAGATACTTTGTAAATTATGGTTTATGGTCCACGCGAACCAGTCCACCAATCCACTACCAATAATACAAAACACTCGATATTCTTGAAGAAAATATCCGAATTCTCCTGTGAGATCTAAAAGATGTCTAGAAGTTATCTCAGAAATGTCTTTCAAACGTTCATAGCATCGTTCAAGCATTTGAGAGTGCATCTTTCTTCAAGTATCAAACGAACTTGTATCGATATTCGATATTTTCGAGCGACTCGCTTCAGACACATTCATCAACCTTTAGAGATATCGTGCAAATATCGCGTTCGCGCTTCCCATCCACCCTTTTCGTCAGATCTATCCGTCGTTTTCTTGCTCAAGGACTGATTACTATCAGACAACAAAACGGATTCGAGATCTCTGGTACCTCGAGCAATCGACACTTCTCGACACTCGATCTGATGTACGCGTTCCTCTATCTATCCCCATTTCGCCCTCTCTCTTTCTGGCGAGAAAGCAATCAGAGTATCGTGATGATGCTCGTCATCGGTGGCTCGTTTTCTCTCGCCGATATTTTCCACCGTGTAATAAAATATAACTTATGCAGATAGCGCCGAGTACAGTACGATTGTGCGCAACGAGATTCTTACTTGTCCTTGTCCGGGACGCGTTACGCACGTGTTGGCGCACGCGCCTAAATGTGAGGTCCCATGTGTGCATGCTCTCGTACAGTTTCCCTCTCGCCCACCCCTTCCTTTCCGTACACTGAACTTAATCACCAGTATTGTCGGTACGCCCCATAGGAAAAAGAAAACGAAAAGGAAGAAAAACGAAGCACTTAGAAAAATACACTCTTAGGATTCCCGCGAATCGCTGCAGCGCTGCGTGCGCGTGTGCGCAGGATGTCCCAGAAATTGTGTACACACAGGTACGTGCACACGTGTGTCCCCTGCTCGAACGCACGGAGCGTCCACGTGAAAATCTTGAATCACTGTCAGTAAACCGTCGACAATCATTTTCAATCGTAAGAAGTCTCGCTATTTCGCAAAATTTTTTTTCCTCGACATTATTTGTCCACGAACAAGATATATCGCGGATTATCTCTCGCGCGTAGAAATCGCGCGAGATGACTGACCTTTCATTTCCCTAATAATATTCCTATCGGGAAATTTCGCGGAATGAACAGATGATTTTGGTTCGCGAGGATTTCAAGGGTTCGACACGTTCTAAATGTATATATTTGAAATTCGTGTACATGCGCGACGATAAAAGTATACTGTACATGACTCTGCGACGATCGTTAACGAAGGGAATAAATTTCTCCACCGTGAAAAATAATTTATGCGTGTATGTGCGTATGGTCGATATTTGTGGCTACAATGTTCCTATGCTTAGGAATATCCCGTGTGCGTGGTCGTCGTATTAACTGCGTGATAATTGCATGACGTATAGAAGTGACGTAAAGTAAAAATAGAAGGATCTAACCGTTACATTACGAGAAGTAATCAACTGAGCTTGGAGACACTTCGCGATGTCGATACCGTTGCTCTCTCACAAAATTTATCGCGTTGGCCTTCAGCCGCTCTCCGCTCTTATCAAAATGCAAATCTGGAAAACGTATGTCGGTGCTCTCGAGAGATACGTTCGATCGCGTGTGAATTTGTTCCTCGATGAAAGGAGAGACGTAAGAGAATATATGAACGTGTATATGTGTATATATAAACCGAACTTCGAGTGCGCTTAGTAAAATCTGTGTGCGAAAATTATGGGAAAAGGTTTCGACTCGTGTGCGTGACGCGCACGCGTGACTCTTTCTCTCTTCCACCGCGTGAAGCGTCATGGAATGCTCGAGCGTTTCTATAGCGAAACGAGAACGAAGCCGAAGATCGCGGTACAAAAAGTGCTCGAGCCTCGACGGTCCATAACGTCGATGGCCAGCCTCGATCGAACGGTCCGCGACCCTCTCAATTTTGTACAGGACTCGCCAGTTTTCGTCATCGTCGACGGTCGGATGCAAGCGCGAATAAACTAAGATCCCTTTCATCTCTTCGGCACATATACTAATCGAGATATCACCTGCGAAACTGCCTTCGATCGCTTCGGTCTCATTTCCTGCGTAAACGATATCTGCCCCGTCTCGTTCTTAGAGCACGCGTTCTCTTTCGCGATCGATTCTTCCTCGCTGTTTTCGTCAAGAAGCGTGCCATTTCTCCGACCGACATCACGAACGATTGACGACGTCGGCTTCGTTAGTATAAGACAAGACAAATTAAACGTTCCGCTACGCTTCTGCATAGCGTCGATAACGAAAGGGATCGTCTTTCTTTCTCCTCCTTCTCTCTCTCTCTCTCTCTTTCTTTCTCTTTCGGAGTAGAACCGAGACGAGCCACGAACCTATTGAAGAATATCGTCCGGCCAGCCATGTCATGGATAACGTTTTCCTCCTCCGTTTGCGCTTAACGTAGAATACAGAATTAGCCTAGTAGAGACCGCAGCCGCGCAGATTATTGGCGATAATGACGTCTGTGACTGCGTCGAACACAAATTGAATGTTGTTCGTGTCGGTGGCACAGGTCATGTGGCAGTAAATCTCCTTCGTGGTCGACTTGTTCTTCGCTTCGAACTGTGCCTGGATGTACGCAGCCGCTTCGCTGTACTCCTGCGCACCTACGGCGAGCATTCAACGCCCGTTAGCTACCTTGGCGTAAGATAAACGCGAGAGCGATAGCACGATATTTTGATATAATTTACCAGCGTATTCTGGGAAACAGATTGTGAGAGGAGACTTGCGGATTTTTTCCTCGAAGAGATCCTTCTTGTTCAGGAAGAGGATAATCGAGGTGTCGGTGAACCACTTGTTGTTGCAGATCGAGTCGAATAGCTTTAAGCTCTCTTGCATTCGGTTCTGTAAAACGTCAAAAAAATTACATTACAATCTTGCTCGTTTATATGAGTTATTCGCGTGCAAATTTTCCTTCATACTCTCGTCGTTTTCTCTCCTGCGTAACACGACAATCGATAATAGCCGGAAGAACTAATCAAGAGAAATACGCTCATGTAATAATCACATCGATATAAATAGCGCGCGAATGATTCAAACTACGATTTATAAGACTCTCTCTCTCTCTCTCTCTCCCACTCCTTAAATGTGATATTGTATTTGAAGCGATCCTTATTAATGACGGACGTGCTTCACTTGCTCCCGCGCATAATCCGTATGGGCCATGATGGACCGGTGATACAGGTCACGAGACGTACACCGTAATGGCAATTAACATTGGTAGGACGACAACACGCGTGTGTCACTAGCGCACGCGAGCGGAGAGTTCAACGGAACCTTCCCACGTGCGGCGACCCAGGCAATTGATCCCTTGATTCCTCGGAGCTTCAGTTACGTGTACTCCCCGTCGCATTCCCAATTTGAACGTGATATTCTTCTGACGGATCGCACGCCGTACATTCAACCCTATATCAACCGTGCCCAATGTCGATTATCTCGCATTCTCAATGTAAGAGCATGAATGAGCGCATTTACAGTCGAACGCAACGAGAAGAGGCATCGTCGACGATGTTATTCGATGTGAACGACGGATTAAAAACATGTTATAATTTTTCGCTTCTTCGTTAATTATGTACCTGTTTAAAAACGTGATATATTGGCTGTGACAAAATCAAGATTCGACTTTCCTGAATTTTTAACAAAATATGATTTTATTATTTTATTATTCAGTGCGACATGTAAAAAGAAATAACATTAATAATTTTTTTATAAAATAAAGTATTCTTTCTTTTATAAAGATAACATATTGCTTAAAATTATGAAAAGAGTTTAAATCAGAAATTCACGATTAAGTTTAGATCGAGTGTTTGTATAGTGAATATCAAAAGGAATAAATTAGCAACGTATTTACCGTCGTTTCGTCCTCGTGCAAGACTTGATCGTATTCTGACATTGCCACGCAGAAAATAATTGCAGTTACATCCTCGAAGCAATGTATCCATTTCTTACGCTCGCTCCTTTGACCGCCTACGTCAAATAATCTAGAAAAAAAGATTAAAATGATCGATTTCGTTGTCATTTTGTTCTCTGAGTCTTTATTCCATCGAGACATTATTAGAAAATAATCTCGATAAACAAAACATCATGTCTGCAATCGTGACAAGTTTGTGCACAATGTCTCATCGAATTAGTTCTCAATTGGCACTTGATATCGTCGAGAGGCTAACGGTTGATTTAACGCGGGTATAATTATCTCGACACGCGTTTCAATCGCTAACGACGCTAATTTTCGATCCTCCCCGACAAACGGAAAGAAGTATTGGCCGCGTATACGACTCATCGTTCGGCTTCGTTCCAAGCAAACGCTTGAATTATCACGGTAATGACTCACGCGTCGACCATTCATAACGAGGTATCCGCCTCGCATTTCCAGAACGAGCCGCGCTCGCTCGCGAGATTGCACAAATGAGTCGGCACAATTGAAGCAGGAATGATTGATATCGTCATCACGCGCAAAATGATCCTAATTAAAGGCGCAAATTTATTACAACATGTAATTTATCTTCTTATTTCAATCTGATTCATATCGATTCTTATTTATAACGTAACCGAAAACAAAATCTCGACTCACTTGAAGTTGAGGTTTTTGAACGAGAAGTGGACTTCTACGATTCCCGTCGTTTTCACTCTGGTCCTGAGAATATCCTGTTCCGTTGGTTGGTATTCCTCCGCTCCTAATCGATCCAAGTCGTCCAGGAAGCTATAAAAAATGACGCATTTGTAAAAAGCGTTGCAGACGTTGTAACTCATACATTAATGATACATTGTGACATATTTCGATATCAAAAGTATCTCGACAATAGTGTTGTAAATTAATTATCTTGTGCAGTTTTTCGTCTCACGTTAAACATTTTACCTTGTTCGCCATTTCTTAAAGTAACAAAATAACTTTTCTCTTTAATTAATTCCGGTCTATTCATTTTTACAAATACGACTCTTCGATGTGCAAGCGTTTTCATCTTTGGTCTCGGATTCTTCACTAAATTATAAGGACAATAAATTTTTGACCGACTACTGTCGATTAATTGGCAATAAATTAGCATTTGTTTATATAATAAATCCGGATTCGATTCTGAGAGCTTTTGAGATGGGAGCTACGGCGGGGCTCGCAACAAGTAGCTGGAAGCGAGCGGATATAATAAATGGTGTTACTGTAATCGAGTCTTCGTAAACTGCCGTGCGAACTGGCCATGAAGAAATGCTTCCGCAAACGCTTCGGAAGTTTCTCGCCGATCGTTTCCGAAACACCAGGCGCTATTAACGTTATCAATTCAAAAACAGCCAAACCCGATAATTTTTTTGAGATATAATATGCACAGATATATTGCCACAACTAACAGCAATGTTCAAATAAATGATGAAAAGATAATTTGTGAAGCTTGAATCATTAGTTTCATTGCAAATCACATTGTTAAATAAATTAGTTCCATTAGCGACTTATTAACTACGTCTTGATGTTAAATATGAAATGTTGAAATGAGTGCAAGTGTTAAATATTGAATTAAATAATAAATATTCAACAATGAGAATATTACAATAAATACTAAGAATAACGATATATTATATTATTTTTTTGAAGCAAAACCACGGATGATGACGATTCGCGATAATTTTAGATAATTTCTACAATAATCAAATCCTCATATTACTGACAATTAAAATCATTGCATATTCGTATACTTTCCAAAAAGCAAAGGGGGAAGTAAAAGGTTAGAAAAAACCACGCAGTGCCATCTTTTTAAGCCTCTGATTACGGCGTTTAGAGATTCCTTCTTTCGTAATAAAAAAAAGAATGAGATACGAAAGGAGAGCAATCAGAAGCTGATGAAAAGGAGTGATGATAGATGATCTTCTCACAAGGAAGAGAGGAAGAGAAAAAGAAAAATGTGAAAAGTAATAGCAAGACAATGTGAGAGAAGATGAAATGAAAGGGTCCAGAATATGAAAGACCGAGCGGAAGAGAGAAAGAAAGAGAGAGAGAGAGAGAGCGCAGAAATGAAAGCAAAGATCGAAGCACGGGGGAATCAGGCCGCCATGAAGGATTCGGCGATTCAAGACACTTCAAAGTCGAGACGAGCGAGCAAGTCCTGGTAATACCTCCCTGGGGAAAGAAGGAGCTTAGATTTTTCCGACAAGAGACAAAAAAAAAAGGAAAACGCAAAGAGAGGGAGACGGGAATAAACCGGGCAGAAAATAGGAGAGAAGGTGTAGTTTCGCCGGAACCCCGATCGGCCATCTTGGTCGTGTGCCACGTGACACGGGCGTGGCGTGACGTCATCTGCGATCAATAATGAGGAGGTGCGCACGAGGGAGAGGAAGAGAATCCCCGAAGAAGGTGGTAAAGAGAAAAGAAGAGAAAAAGGGAGAGAGTTGGCGCGCGTTTCTCGTAACATTTCGACTATTCGACGCTATCTTTATCGTATCATCATCCCCCTCCCCCATCCTTCTCTTTCACGACCCCCGTCTTCGGGCAAACCTGTCGCATCTCCCGCGGCACTCACCCCTCGTGACTTCTTCCTCGGAAAATTCGCATTATCCTCTTTCGACATGCTCGCGAAACGAAATTCCCGCACGACGGTTCTTTATACGCGGAATTTCCGGGGATTATTCAAGAAAAGCTCGTCCCTTCCCTCGGAATTTTTCGGATTTCGGAAGACCTATGTCTTCGCTTTTGATCAAATCTTTGAATCGAACTGCGATTGAATTCTTCTCAAACCAGGATATCGAGGGGCCGGAATGATTTGTGGTTTGGGAATTATAAGCAAATTTGAAATTTCCTTGAATTTTCTCTTGTCGGGAATTCGAAAATTTCAAGAATTTGCCGTAATTTTATGTCAATGTATCTTTTCTGCAATGTTTCAACGTGTGGCATTCGCAATAAGCGGAGGCAAAATTTTTTATTCGTCCATATTTTTATCCAATTTTTCAACGAAAGATTAACGGCACATCGTAGTACTGTTTTGCCTCAAAATGTCAGACGGCGTTGATCTATTTGTATAAATTCGGTCTATTAATATCAGCGTGGTCATTGTGTTCTGTATACAGAATATCAGATATCACGGGTAGTTAAACACTCTGTCATAAATATGTTTCTGAGCGAGTTGAACGCAAATATATAATATAATCGTCGGAAAGTAGACTCGTGTTTTGCATTTTTCGCGATTTGCAAGCATCATGCGCTCCTATCGACTTTCGTTGTGCACAATTATTATTTAAGGACGGTGGGATCTCCTCGGTGAATGATGTATTAAGCGAGAGAGAAAAAATAGAAAGAGGGGAGAAAGAGAGAAAGAAAGAGACGTACTTGCGTGTGCAATAAGCGAACTGTACGATATCGTGCAACCTGGTGCGAAACCGCACTGCGGTTTATTGAAGCTAAGAACGACGCCAGAAACCGTGTATTCTGGCGTTGGGAAAAAAAACCTGTCGCCTTTCGTATTGCGTGCAGACGGCAGAACACGTATGGCTCAATCGGATCCTATCGCTAATAGTCAGCGACATGATCTCGCACAACAGTGGCATACATACTACCTCAACAAAATTGCATGCTATTAAATCTTTCGCGACCATCTTGTTTATACAACGCTTTGATTTCTCTTCGTGTCCGAGTAAGGAAATCTCTCAGGAAAAGAAGGCGAGACGAAACTATTTTGCGTTTGATCATGAAAATGAGTTAAATTATGAGCGGAATCTCTCGGATAAATTACACTTAAAATGCAGACCTTGTCTGTTTAATCTTATGAGTGCGTCGATTTTTTTAATTATCTGTAATTTTATTATAATTTTTTAATTATCACTCATAATGCTGTTTTCGTAAAAGTAGAGGAGTTTCCGCGAAAATAATTGCTCGCAGAGAATGTTGTGGAAAAAACGAAATCCATTCCTTTTTCAACCGCGTTATTTGCAATCGACTCGCCAAGTGTCGTGATTCGGCTTATCGAGGGGAATAGATCCGCAATCGTTATTACGCGCTCAAAGCGTCCCGTAATATAAAAAAAAAAAAAAACGTATGCTTAGCGAAGATAACTGATGAAAGTATTGGAAAACGGTACTACACCGAGATGTACAAGCGCTACTACAAAATCAATATCCAGCGAAGGGGGCAGCGCGGAAATGTGTCTGCGAAACGCATCGAGAGGGAGAGGAGGGACGACAAGTCGTCTCACGTTCAGGATGAGGTTTGCTCCTACTACCATCCCGCCCTTTCGAGCACACGAATTCTCAAGAGTAAAATTTAAGTCCCGAATACTTTCCCCGTGATCATAACCCATGACAGCTGATCGTAGAAACCGAGTCCAAAATTGATTCCGTGCATTAACGCAAAAAATTCTCGTCGATAAAAAAAACTTTCGATATTGCCTGAAATAATTCCCAATTAAATAATACAGTTTGAACAAAATTCGTATACGTTTATTGATAAGTGTCATTTACGAGTGGCCATTTCGCAGCAGAATTGAACACACTGTTATAACTCGAGAATATAATCGTTAATTGTTTTTTTTACATCAGAAAATTTTAGGATTCAATTCCTTCAAGGAATAAAATCGCCACTTACTATTTCGCGGAGTCGTTTAACTGATACTCGTTGCTCCTGCCGAAGCACTCCTGTACTCCATTATCGAACCACAGCCTCTTCATAGCCGCCAGCAATTCTTCGCTAAAGGGTTCCGTGTCTTCCATTCTTTGTATTACGTCGAATACCATTTTTGCATCCGTCTGCAACCACGAGGAACATGTAAATTCATACGCAATATATTCTTATTGCATCGATTGAAAGCTCGCTTCGTCCGCGATTGCATTAATTCCGAGCTACAAATAATATCGCAATATTAAACAAATATTAATCGCTTCATGCATCGAATATTCTCAATATCTAATTACTTAATAATTAATCGAATTTTTCGCTGTGATATAATTCGCACAAATGTCAAGTGGAATTTCATTTAATTAAAATCAATATTATTTACATAATGAATAATATTAATAAATATGAATAAATAATCGTGATACTTTTCGCAATTCTTTTAAGATACAATTATTTTATAATTAATTCACGCGCACATGCAAAGAGTATGTATTATGGATATGTATTAAGAAGAAATTCAATTGGTCAATAATTATTTGTACAATCAATAATTATTTGTCACTTGGGGCACGCATCCGGCGAGTCAGATCGCCTTACACGATCGCGCTTTAGACGGCTAATCAACCAGGCAACACGTTATGATTCGCCGTTGAATGCTTCATTCATTAGATAACCGTGGGCACGTAGTAAACCATATTCTGGATGTCATATCATGCTTCACGAGTTAAAATAGTCGATACACAACATTTAAATAACATATGAAATGCAACTGATATGCGTGTTACTGAATCGTTACCATAACGTTTTGCGTTTGACATTTCATTGAAATTAAACGAGCGATACATGGATGTATCTCGATATTTGGATGAACGGCATAAAGACATCGCGGAATTCGGAAATAAAAAGTAAATTACTGATGATTTCTGCAATGTGCGGTGATCCTTTTCCCAAATTAAAGATCGAAACGTAGCTTAAGAAAATTGGAGCTGTATCTCTTTTAAATAAATGCTATAATACATTGGCATGATTGAACTACTAAAAGTGGCAATTAAAATTCATTGAAATGCAATCGAAAATTATCCTGAAGTTATTTTGAAGTAACTTTAAGATGTGTGCGTAACATTACGCGTGTTGCGATTTCAAATTTGTAGTTCAACCCTCTCCCCGACAGGAAGCTCCCATTTTCTAAAGCGTTCGAATAGACAGAAATGCACGTTACCTCTCGCTCGTTGCTTGAAAAGCTGATGCCCAGATTAGGCATTGCTCTGAGAATAGCGACTAAAGATTGTATCGTGTTACTGTATACAACGGGTCTGTACTGCTTGAAGTCTTCCGGCGTGAAGCCGCTCTCGTGGATAATTCTGAAAGCAGAATCGGACTCGCGTTAGCACGTGAGGGGAAAGACATCGGACACGCACACGGGACGTCTCCTTTTCGTAAATATTAGGATAGGGTTGGTTAGTTCGAGACAACGTTTACTTAAAAAATACGCGGAAGGTGAGTAAAACGGTCGCGCTCGAGGCAGAAGTAATTTTCTGGCGAGGCAGAATGTGTGTCGAGGGAGCGTAATATCGATACTCGCGCTCGTTCGATACGATTCGAATGAATAGACGCGTGGATATCCCACTTGATTTAAGTACCTCCGGCTCTCTCGCAAGGAGTTTGCAGTCGCGCTATAATATACGCGTGTCACGTGCGCAACGGCTCGAATTAATATATGCCACGTAGTGCACCCTGTGTAAACGCATATATGAATTGCAATGCGCGCTACATGTACTCCGCGACTTACATGAGCGCCTATACATATCGTAACAATGTTCGGAGTCAACACGGGTGAATTATAGAGTCGGCGCCGCTATGTATACAAGTGAAAACACGGTGTAGTATTACGTGGAATAGATCTATGTCCGTACCAGTGGTTAATTATACTTTTCTATATATAATCATTTGCGAAAGGAAAAAGTTCTGGACGTGATTTTCGAAAAAAAAAACGTAAGCTCGAATTCAGATACGCGTACGTTCACATTCGAGAGAAACCGAGATAAGATCAAAGGTTTTATAAGAAATTAATTAACCGCTTGTTCTCTAGTATTAATTAACTTTCTTGTCGTATATGTGTTTTGTCCGAGAAACTTTAATAATTTTCCTTATGCGTGCACGATGTATCCTCGATATCCTTTATTTCTAGACGTAGAAAAAAAAAATCTGCGTGCAGTCCGGGCGCTGCAATTAATGGATATATTATTATTATATAATTATACATTTGTGCAGAGAGCAATATTTTCTAATGTTCGTCGAAGCGACCGTCGCGCAAGCGTTACGACATTTAACGTTACGCATTTAGCGTATTAATTACAACAAAGAATATTGCACCGTTCATTATGTTAATAAATGATACAGAAACAGTGCAGCACGGCTGTTTCGAGAGTAACGATATTAACAACAGCGAAGAGCGCTACGTAGTAGTGCGCACGCACACACTGTTAAATTTATGGTTGCTCGCACGCGAGAAGGAAAGACCGGCTCTTACCGCGTAAGAGTGTGCGTGAAATCACGCTTCGCTCGTACTTCAGTCTCGGATGCCGAATGTTCGCTGCATTATGCGCGTCCATAAATTATGCAGTTGGTGTACAGGAAATGCGGTTGAACGTAAGGGACCTTGTTTCGAGAATCTATAGTTTTCCGCGAGGTATTCAGCGCCAACCAAATAATGCGATGCGATTTAAAATATACGTATATTCATCCTCTTTTTTTCTCGAATACAACATCAATAAAATATTCCATCATGATAATAATATCTCGGAATCGGATGGACCACGATTATTATCTTCATGATGGATCACTTTATTGATGTTATATTCGAAAAAAAAGAGGATGTACAGTTGGATCTCCAGCGCTTTTATGTAATACGTTTTATGCGGCTTTCAAAAAAAAAGGAAATCTGATTAACTTCGAAGATAAAGTGCAAAAATATTGAGGAAAGTATCCGTTCCCCGATGCTATCGAGACACGAGCAGCATCCCTAATCGCGACTGACAGCTTCCCTTCCACCGGGAGAGCACGCACAGCGGTAACTTTGTTCGTGGGACCCTTTGAACAGGGCCCATTCATGGCGCAGGTCACAGGAAGAGAGACTCGCCCCACAGAGGGAATATGCTAATCCACGAAGCGAGGAAGAGAGAGAAAACGCGGTGCTAACATCTCGGACGAGCGCGCGTATCACGGAACAGCTGCTGCCCTCAGATACGCGCGAGCGTATCGTAACATTGCGAATATCGATCTCGCCGAGGCGAGGCAACAGTTTGCCTCGAAATAATGCCGATGCACGGACGCGAAAAGATTAATCTATTATTTGCACATGCGAGAGATGGACACGCGGCTATTATCTGACATTCTGCTTATTTTCGCGACGGCGATGATTCAGGAATTTGCGCATCTGCACAAAATGCAAGAGATCTTTCGCATATAAACGCGACATAAGATTTATTTAATTAAAAGATTATGTTCTTTTGGTAATTTATATAGTATATAACAGATGTAACAGATGAATGTGTGTATCAAGTCTGTGATATTTTTCACGCGAATTTCTTCACTAGTAATTTTGTACGATATGTTCTTTTTTTAGCATAGTCTTTTATATACGTGTTTTTTAAATGAAATTCTTTACTAGCAAGAATTTACATTAGATTAGGAAAATTGAAATTATTATCATTAAAGTAGCAGAAACAAACAAAAAAACATCTCTTTATAATGAATCAACTCAAACAATTTAATTTCCAAGCGAATAAACATGCGTTATGATTCAAGTCATTTAACTTTTAGTAAGCAAACCGAAACGTATCTAACTAGAGATCTGACTCATTTCCGAGCAGGCTTATTAAGTCATATCATTCAAATTTAAGCAGCATCGTTTTTGGACGGAATAAACCTCTCGTAAAACAAAATTGATTGAGAGATTCGATTGCTTTTAATGATCTATACAAGTAGCAAAACTAAAGAGAATCGGGATTAAATTCTATTAACAATAATAAAAAGTAAGAAGAAAATAAGGATACATATATTTATTATACATATATATTTCTAAAAAATAAATAAGAATACATTTTTTTAAAGCGAATTAAAAAACAAATGTAATTTGAGTAAAATTTGAGTATAATTTGAGTAAAAACACATAAAAACATAATATAAAAGATATTTTTAATTAAACAATGAAAAACACAGGCTTGCAGTACAGAATTCTTGACAAGTAAGATAATTAGGGCACGTATTATGGAATTATTCGTAATGGATTCCGATCGGAATCTATTCCGAAAAGTTTCATAATACATGTCCAAAGCTGAAATACAAAAATCTGGCGGTCCATTCGAGGATCGGGAAAGGAACGTGGGAAAGTATTTCTTGTGATCAGCTGGCAGCTGATGAGTGCTCGCAAATTAGCATTTCCGCGACGTCGCGAAACATCAAAGGACGCGAGCCTTGCAGACGTCGCATTGTACCATTGTATCCACGACCCGTTCTTGTCGCATGCTTCATGCCGTCTCATTTTCACAGTGGAAGAGTCGTTAAATTTTCGAGTAACAAGTCCGTAACGCAAAATTCTCCTAATTACCCACATGCACGAACCTGATGAATCATCCTCGTGGCTGCGTGAATTATAATTCTGCGTAAGTTTCCGTACGATCCGCAAATACAATCTTATCGTATTTTTTCGTTAAACTCTACGACTCGGTTTCTTGCAGTCGTTAGAATAAGCTTGTTCAATCAAAAAATTCAAGATCAACAAATATAAGTTGGAAGCTGTTGCAACAGTTAGCTCGGATTTAATTTAACTGATAGAGAACGGCCCCCCGATATGTGTTGAGAAATAAACAACGTATGGATGTGTAATCTCGCTTCAATAATAGAATCCTCCTCCTCCAAATGATAATTAGCGCATGTAGCACAAAGCGCTAAGACGATCATACTTACTTCATTTGTTTCACGATCGTACTCTTGCCGGACTCGCCCGCTCCTGAAAAAATAGAAGAGAGGCATTAATAACAAAGACCAATCAATCTCTCACGATTGCATATCGCCGAATTATGTTACAAAATGAACTTTGCGCGTTGAACAAAAGAAAGATAAGCCTCTTATTCTCCGTTTAATTTCAGGCGGAATTTACTTTAAGACTCACAATTTCGAAACTGTCTCCAACACATTTTGTATCGAAATTGAAAAATTATAGCGGATGATCCCCGTCTATTAAATTCAAAGAAAATCATCAAAGAAGATCAATTGAAAGCTCAAAAAATGGATAAAATGTATAACGATAGATTATCTTGTATATTCACCGAATCATATAAAAAAGAAGATAAAAACGTTCCTGTCGTGAACATCAAATTAATTTATCATCAATAATTATTTGATAGAAATGATCTGACATGGGCATCATTAAAATCGAATGGACGCATTAGGGCAGAGTCGCGAGCTATCGCGAAATATCGTCGCCGCTCTACATAACCGGATACGTCGACGGAACTCGCTTTTCCTGCTTACCGCAAGCCTCCGCTCTCCCACTTTTAAAAGCACTCCGAGCGTAAGTAGTCGTCTATAATAGCTACTCAACGGTTAGAGCCGTTTAGCATCAACTGAATACACGTGAGATCTCGAGAGCGCCCTATAAACGGCGACCGGGAAGAAAGGAGTTCATCTCGAGACATCGACGATGATCCTCGTCGCGCCCTCGCCTCGAGATAAAACATCGAATAGAGCTAAACGAGTCGCAAATGTTGTCTAGAGCTCGCCGAAATCGTGCTCGCCAGCGCCGAGCTTCTCCAGCTTCTGAATTCTATTTCACTTCGGTAAAGTAGTAACTTTTGGTACTTGCTAAAATAGCAGGCACTACATCCCGTTAAAATAGGATAAAATAAACCCCAATAAACCCTCTCTATTTACTTTAGATAAACTGGCCCAAGAGCTCTCCGGCTAATTCCTGTATTAAATTCTACGTTAACTTTCATAACTCCAGTTAGCTTCGATTACCTTCTCATCCTGTGCCATGCTGCATATATCCTGCGTACTTCCGGGAACGCTTATTATTCGTACGACTTGTTTGTTACATCGTTTTAATATAATTAGAACCAAATCGCGTTTACTATGGCGCCGCGGTAAAATTTGGCACCTGTCAGTCGTGTTTACTACACGTTAAATTCTGTCGAAACTCAGAAGTGTAAATAATCGGTTTATCTTCAAACCCGGTCCAGAAATGCATGTCGGTACGCATTACTTCCTGCAGCTGCGTTCTCGCTTGCGTTCTCATTCACCTGCTCTCTATTCACGGAAAGCTCGCGCCTTGTGAGGGCGAGCTTTATCACAAACAGGATAAATTTAGAACGGAGATAATTTAGATAAATTTGAATGCCCACAGAGCGCGGCAGGAGACAAGGACTGTTTGCGCTTCATTGACACTATATCAGTTTAGCACGGGGAATCAACCATAGGAATATATTTAATATATTGAAAAGTTGATATAACTTAAGAGAAAATTGATACCAGCTTTTATATTAGTCACAAGTGACATAATCAAGAAAGTTCTATGTTCGTGTAAATACATTAATTGATATTACAAAAGTCATAGTATTTAAAAAAAGATGCAAATATTTTGTTCGTATTTAATACAAATTTTATATATGAAATATCACGGAAGAAAGTTGTATTCAATGAATTTCCATAGAAGACCAATTGAATATTTATTCATTAATTATTAATGACAACACAAGCGATATATTTCATTTAAGTTACAAATTCGTATTAAATCCGATTCTTTAATAGATAAAGCAAAGATATCTTTTTTGGTACAGTTTTTATTTCGAACGAAGATTGAAAGAGTTGGAAGAAACATTTAGAAACAAAAACAAATATTTTATTTTCTTTTTTTTTAAATGAAACTTTGCTCTTTTTAATTATATCGTAAATTATAGCAAATTCTATATAATTTTCTATAGGTTGCAACATTGTGTCGAGAAACGAGATATTAATTGTAATGTAATTAAATTGAATGTAATTATATTGTGCAATGTTTAGCACACAGAAAAACACTTCCGTTATAATTTATTGTTATAAAAACAGGCTGTAATAAATTATATTTTATTACGCTGCCCTTCTAACATTTTGGCCCTTCTAACACTTCACGCGCAAACGTACCGTGTCCTTTGCCATTTTACTCCATTTTACATTGGTACACACATTCACGATATGCGATGTTGTTTTTAAAATATGCTTAACTATATTTGCAAAATCTTCCAAGACTTCCGAAGCAAACCGTTTATATGAAATTCTCTCATAAATCTCTCAATATTCAATATACTTACATAAAATTTAAAAATGTGGAAAAATATATTTTGGATGTACATTTTTCTTTCTATAAATTTTTATAATTAATTTGCTGCGTTGAAATCTTAGAGTCAATTAAAATATGTCGAAATGAGAAAATTGTATAGATAAAATTTCTTTTATGTCCAATCTAAGCAAAAATTCGGTAAATAGATTAAAGAAATAATAAGAAAAACATAAAATTTTAAGAAAGATTCTATCTTTTTTGCAACTTAAAATTAGAGTAAAAATCGACATTTTCTCTCTTTTCATGCATTTTTGACGCTATGTCTACCGACACGCTGCACACAAAGAAGGCATCTCAGTCGCTGACATTTTACGCCATGGAACCCCGCATCACCTTGAAATACGCAACATGCGTTTGTATTTCACAGCCGAGGCACCATTAATCGGATGAAAATACTCGCAGCCAATTTGCGCATGTACACACGCACGTCGGCGAATGACGTCACTGGTTACACTAATAAACAGGACCCGTATTTCGCTAGAAAACGTATCTTTCACGGTGCTCGCATAAATTAATGCAAAATGCGATTTTTAGAATGCACAGTGCGTTTCCGGAAGACAAATTTATACAATTAAATAAAAAAATTTTATTTATCAGTTAAAATCAAAACACACGACTTTATTTTCAGAATATTAATACAAATTGTTATTATATTTAATGTTGAATATTAAAAGAATGCAACGCAAGAGAGACAGATTCGAAAAAGTAAAATCAAAATCTACAATCCCCTCAAACACCACACGAAAAGAATTATTTTGCTGAGGGACCTCAAAATTTTGCTGGATCTGAAAATAATTTTGTTGGACTATCAAAATAATTTTATTAGAACATTAAAAATAATGAGCAATGCTGCAAAAAATTTTGATATTCCAGCAACTAGTTTTAACGTTCTACATAATTATTTTGATATTTCAATAGCATTACTTTTCTGATCTGTATCCAGCTAAAAATTTTAGATCTTTCAGCAAAACCGTTTCTTTCCGTGCAGAGATCCCGTCGTGAGAAAGCGAGAGAAGACAAAAAAGTAAATTGAAAACGTGCGTAGCAATTAATACGCGGACAAATAAACGGAAACAATACGCCGATGTATTTTATGCCACCCCCATACTGATCTTGTCTCTAATTATAACGCGAGGTCGGCAAAGAATTTTTCATTAAGACTTCGAATCAGAGGCATTACTAACATGATAATGTCTACAAAACATAATTAAAATTTGACAGAAAGCAATTAAATACTATATGGCGTTTGCTTCATTAATATCGATACAAAGATAACGCGACAGAATATGAAATTTATCGACACATGATGATACACGGACTGCGATCATGAA
This sequence comes from Cephalotes varians, assembly GCA_037157785.1. Classification (NCBI taxonomy): domain Eukaryota; kingdom Metazoa; phylum Arthropoda; class Insecta; order Hymenoptera; family Formicidae; genus Cephalotes; species Cephalotes varians. The sequence goes on from JANQDE010000029.1 coordinate 291,876, forward strand.
TGAACCTCAGGTCCTATAATGCTCGTATTTCTGTTTGCCTGTGTTGTGTTTACATTACGCGATGCTTCCCTGCAGGAACTCGCCAGGCATGATTCATCGTGAGAGAATTCATCATTAATAATCGAGGATCTGATCTCAATCTTAATCCAATCTTAGCTTGTCAACGGAGAACGAACAATTTGTTCCGCTGACATTCTCTAATCCTTGAAACGTACCGTTAAACTCCTGCGTAATTATTTATGATATTCTCTCTTGGGAGCGAAAGTTGTAAATATAATAATTCCCGTACATGTCTGTGTCATCAATGGCAATACCGTTTTGCCTCAAATTATGAACCGTTTTTTTTTCGTCGGAAAAATTTCATTAAATGTTCTGCTTCTGGTACCAGCACACCAGAATAAAAATATGCGAGGGAATGTAGCTCGACTGAACGAATATAAAAATGCCGTGCGTTCCCAAATTATCCTCGTGTCGTCTCTGTATATCTCTTGCGTTTAAAAAAAAAAGTCTGACGATAGACTTTCCCTGTCGACTGAAAATTTCATGGCTCTCATGTCCCGCGGCCCGACCCTGACACGTGGAAACAGTATGTGTCCTGGCGAATATCTCCCGACACATCTTCCATCAGGCTCCCCGACAGATATCCCGAACGTGGAGACCGGACAAAAAAGAGAGAGAGAGAGAGAGAGAAAAACCGCTATCTGATTTATTTTTCCAGTTCCGTCTCCAGCAATCGCGGCGCCGTCTATTTCGGTGGAAATATCTATTTTTGGCGCGCGGGATGCCCATCATTTGCGCGTCCCCATTCATTTTTGGTTTTTCAAATCAAAAAGTTTTTTGCCGACCCGAGTGCGATTGCGAGCAAATGAGATGCGCTATCATCTCGCGCATCATCTCGGTCGCGTCCCGAAGCGTTGACGTCATCGATGAAACGCCGACGTCAAAATGATATCTGATGTCGACGCCGGCAATTATGCGCCTCGAAGCGTTCCGGCATGGACTGAAAGAACCGACGTCGGATGAGCGATCGGGCATTACCCTTCCGCAATAAGGAGGAACACGCTTGTTGCGCCATTCTTCCGGTTTTACGTCGCGTTCAATTTCCTTTATGCCAGTCGATTTAAAAAGCCGGTGCTCTATCCGCGAGAGCGCTCGAATGCGCGCGGGCATCGAGACGAATCGCCTTTGATCTTTTAAACCGAGATGAACTTCAAAAAAAGAGTCTCAAAACATTATCTGAAGAATTTGCATGCTTTTTCTGATTAAATATCACTTTAAATAGAAAAGTCTGCTCTTTTCGTGGATTTTTTCGGGAAACATTCGCGAATCAATTTTCGGCGTTACGTCAAAGGTAATCGCGGAATTACGATCTCGATGATTCTCGCACGCGAACTTTGACATAATTGGCCCGTGATTTGGCATTTAGAAAGTTGAGTAGATCAATAAAGACTCTGGAAAAGAGAGAGAGAGAGAGAGACAGAGAAAGAGCGTACAACGCGCAACTCCTCACCAATCATAGATCCATAGCTCATGAAATATCTAACGCGGAAGGGAAGCAACGATGTAGATCTACTAGACTAGATACCACACGTGGTGTCATCGATATAATCGCGGTCAAGTCGCCAAGTTGCATGCACTATTTCCGCGATGGATAATTTTCCGACAATATTTATACGGTTCGACGAAGTTATTCCTTCTATGTTTCAGAAGTCACAGAGTTAAATCTTCAAGCAATTTTTTTCAACTACAACGTCAGTCATGTTCCGTTAATTTTTTACGTTGCTGATTCTTTCTGACGTAACTTTCGGACTTTAAGCGAACAACGTGATATTTAAAACAGATAATATCTTGAATGATAAGCATAATCGATATTATAATTGTTATATTTTTTTCACTCATTACAATTTGTATCTCAGCAACTCGCAATCGGAGCGCTTTACACTACTTCTACCCCTTGTAGTTATTATTCTGATACCGGTATCCACGCGGCACTCATGTTAAATGTACAAGTCACCAGATCCAAATCAAACAGTTACTTGCTTATCTCTTCTGTCTGACCTGTTTCCGCGTAATGTGCGATAACGTTGTTCTCACAATAACTTTAATTTAAATAATAAAGCTATAAAATTTAAGTGATAAGGCTCTGCGAAAAAAGAAACATTTGATAAAATATCGTAAAATCCATAATCATTTACAATTAATACTTCTTTTTTAACCCTGAGAAAGATGGGAGAATCAGATGGATCCTTAAGGGATCACATAGAAATTCAGAGTCCAATTAATAAACCATCTAATTCCGATTTTACATAGAATCATGTGTGTTCTATGCGGAATAAAATTATGAGCAAGACTTTTGGATGTTAGCTATGTCTTTTTTCTAAATTCCCCAAGTTCGAAAATAACATGGATAATTTGCTGGATCCTTCCGCCCCTACGATTCCTTGTTATAAAATTTTAACGAGCGTATGGTTTATTCCTGTCTGACAATTTTGAAAACGAGATGAATAAAAGGTAAAGACATACCGAGCAGCAAGAGTTTGATGTCTTTGGCTGCCTGGATACCGTCCTCCTTGAGATTCTTCTCAATCTGCTTGCTGCGAGCCAGAGCGGCCCGCTCTTCCGCGGACATGGCACAGCCCATCTTGCTACACGTTGCCTTTACAAATGCCACCCTCACGCACTTGCTCTCTCACCAGCGGCTGCTAAACAGCACGGCCAGGTAGCGGCCCCGTCGCCACGAAGAGGGTGAAACGACCTCCTGGCGCAACTTCTTCTCCTCCACCACCACCGCCTCTCTGCCTCCTTAATCCCGTTCTCCTCGTCGCACTTAGCACTTCCCGCGGCCGCGACCGTCGCCGTCGTCACCACAGCAGCCAATACCACCACCGCCACCACAACCACCGTAAACACTTTCGCCACCAATACCACTGACACCACTACCGTCACTGGCACTGCCTTCACCGGCTTCACCGTCTCCTCCGCCGCCGCCTCCTCCTCCTCCTCCGCCACCACCACCGCCGTCCTCCTCCTCGTCCTCGTCTTCGTCGTCTTCGTCTTCGTCGTCACCGATGGCAACCTTACTGGCGGCAACCGGCACCGAGTGGTCCTCTAACTACCTGGGCGACCGCAGCCACCCGTACGCGACCCTAACCACCGCCACACTTGCGTCGATTTAGCCGTGCGATTCAGCTGCGCCTGCAAGCAGAAAGGGATAATTAGATAAGTCTCGTAATCCTGTCCGAAGCAAGATGTTACAAAATTTTCGTCAATAGCTCAACAAATGTAGCAATCTGCCAAAACTTGCCAACATGCGCTATAGCGTGAATTGGTAGACGTAATAGATTTATTTTTAAGTAATTTAAAATTACGCTTTGACGTAAATTTAAAAAAAAAGAATTATTTTAAATTTTAAACCTTGCGGTTACATAGAATTAAATCAAATCGGAAAAATGATAATTGATTTCGTATTGCGTGTTGTTGCGACTCGTTAATGCAAACAATTAGAATAATCGATCACGTAAATCTACTCGAATCTTGTGATTAGATCATTGATTTCAGTATTGTTTAACCAATCCTCGTCTCACTGAACGTATAATACCGAGAGATACAAAGAAGAGACAGACAACACTCGCTTTTCCAGCGACAAGTATACGATCGCTTGGCAGATCGCCCGTGTTTGATACGCTGAAAGGTTCTCGACCAGTCGTCTGATAACGTCGTTTGTTCGTCGTATCTCGTTATTCCTCGAACGCGAGCCAGATAATAATTTTATTAGGCTTGCGTATCGTAATGCTCGATGCGATTTAAGACCTTGTCACTGAACATGAATCCGATCTAATGTCATTAGCTATAGTGAATGAAAAATTAATTTTCGTAATAATGAAAGGGAAAATGACGAATCAATAAAAATAAACTAAATCCACAAACATTACATTTTTATATTGTCAAATAAAATGTTTGTAGCTGATTTAAAATGGCACATGAAGAAAAAAGTAGTACTATTATATATAAAATATTACATACTTGACAAATTAAAAAAAAAAACACTATTCCGGTATGTAATTTTATTTAGCTTGTAAATAACTGGTAGAATAATTCTCGTTTGGTTAGACATGATAGTAGAATAGGTTTACGTTTAATCAGCCTAATTTAAAACGCAACTCGCGGAGGAATGTAGTTGCGTGGAAAGACGACAAATTATAATGAAACAGAAATCAAATTGTGTGCCTTGACAAGCTATTTAAGAAAACTCAATCCAAGTTTCCTTTCCTAGTCACCGAGAACAAACCTAACTTAACCGGAGTGAAAAGATAGTAATGCTAAATTAGATTCACGATTTAATTGCAATTAGATTCTGACATCGATCGCTCTTTAATAAAGACGATTTAAATTTTCAGACATTCAAAGTCTTCGAATCTGAAAATCTTAACCAATCAATGCCAACAACTAGCCAACACTAACAATAATAAATTAAAATCGTAAATTTCTCTGCAAGATAAAATAATATCTTAATTTCAACGCGCGAATATTTCATGAAATAACATTAAAATATCGTAGTAATCAAGAGTATAACAAAAATTCAAATGCAATAAAATTGCAGCACTATTAAAGTAAAGATCTAAGAAATCATTTCGTCGCTATCGCCCACAATCGACGTACAAACTCAGTAAGATATCGATATCTACTTTGGGATCGAATGTATACTGATTTGTCTTACAAATGTCATCTCCGCAAATAATTTTAATAAACTAACGCTGTTAGTTTTTCACCGGCTTTGGAACGCTTGGTGTGTACACCATCGCAAAATCGAAGCTCATCGAAATCGTTCCGGTTGCGATAGCTAAATTTTTAATTGGGGAAACCCAGTTGCAAACTCGGAAAGAACTGTCCATGGCTTATTCGTTTGTCGGATTGCACGTACATCTTCGCAAGCACGGCATTACGTGGAACACACCGGCGTACGATCAATAAAATGCAACGACCTGATATAATGGAAGCGATACGCGTCGCGCTTCATAAAATACCATCGCCGGCATAGTAAGGCTAAAATACGTTAAGGGGACGTAACGCGCGAAAAAAAAAAGGGCGGGCGAGAGTTGGCAAATTGTGGTCCCTTCGATTCATCGAGTTCCTCGCGATTCTCACCTCCGGCACATCTCCCCCGTCCATCCCTCTTGCCCTCGCATAATTAATGTGCAACATAGAAAGGAACCTTTTGCGAGACGAGTTTACATACATCAAAGCTCAGATCTTATTACGAACATATTTGGTTTTGCACGAGATACTCTAAACAATTAGATCGTCATTGTTTAATCTAAAAGGGTTGCCTAACCTAACAAGAATTAATTACGCAACAATTACACAGAATATTTCATTTTGTACAGAATCTTTATCGCTTGTCTAACTTCGAACTGATACTTCTTCTGCGCTCAGTAGTGCGTAATAGTTTTAATAAGAGAAGAGAATTGGAGTTTTCAAGCAAATGCACAAGTCGCTCACACATACTTAAGTATCTGATTAATTTCACACTTAAATATCTGATTATCTTTTCACATAATTTTACGAAATAAATAACAACTCTCGTGCTGCGACGTATGTCTATTTTGAAAACGTTGTAAAATTAAGTTTTTTAATGATTAATTCATATATTAGCGATTTAATTCATTATTTATCAAATTGAAAAAGCAAAGCCAAATACGGTCGAGGCTGGATCTTAATGCCTAATAATATTTTTATGTAAATTTAAATACATTTTTCATGTTCATAAACTACGCCGATTACTATCAGATTTCTGTGAACTGAAAAATGTATTTAAATTTACTATTTACTATATTTAAATTTAATTTAAAAATATTATTAGACACTAAGATCCAGCTTCGATCGTATTTGGCTTTGTCTTATTAATTTGATTTATTCATATAACAGTCCACTTTAACTCATTAGTCAATATTTATCTTATAGGAATTATAATTACATTATTTTTCGTTTAATGTCACAAATAAACTGAAATTAGATTCCTGAAATATCGATTAATCATCAGATCATAAATGCAGGATAATATATAATATTTATTATAAATATATTTATTATAATTTAATATTTATTATAAATTTCGAAAATGTCCCTAACTTTTATAAAGATTTTTCTAACAATTCAAACAACAGTCATGGTTATTTCTCGTATCCGAACAAACAGCAGCGATACGGCGCGAAATCTATTGATTATGGTCTCACGCGCGATGGGTATTCCAGATTGCATCTGAAATTTAAAACTTAAAAGATGCAAACGAACGCTTCATCTCGCGTATGTATGTCGAGGGGAGATTAAAATACAGTTCCACAAGAATTGCCGTTTTATCGAGAAATTGTGTTTCCTTTTGTATATCTCAGAGACTTAAATATCCCTCCTCCGTGACTTTGACGAAAACACGTTGACCCACGTGTATCGCGCATACTGCAATTTTATCGCGTTTCACGAGCGACGTATCGCTGCTCGCTATTCTGCGCAGCGCGAGAAGCCTATTAATTAAAATGAAATTATTTGATTATTTATCTTTTTACATACTGTTTCCATCGATATTTTTCATAGAAGAAAAACACGATACTAAACGAGAGATAAGCGACATGATAATTAAAAGAGAGTCTTGTTCGCAATCTTTGAATTTTTAAACGCGCAACCACTCGAAAAATCGTGATTACTTTCTCAAGTGATCTCGAGAAGGCTTGATAGTATCGAGTCTCTTGAGCAAACGACAGATCGATTATTTCTATTCTTTTTTAAAGTGCAAATATTAAATAAATCAGGTTAAATAATTATTAAGTTTTTATTAAGTCACGTATTAAACATCGTCCTAGTAAATTTTACGAAAAGCGTCGATGCAGACTTAATCAGGTGTACATCGTGCGTATCGTATAATTTGAATTGCCATTACATCCCGCAGCACATTTATCGTTTCGACAAAAACACGAGGGAAATAATTAAACGTACGATAAAGAGACCATGCATGACTCGCACTCGATTAATCTGTCAACTGCCACCCTTCTTTATCGAATTCCTATCGCGAAACGAGAACATTTTACACTTTCGGAATGCCCTTACGGGTTTTTTTTTTTTTCAATTTTCATCCCCTATACCTTTCCGGAACAGAATAGCACCCGCAGCAGTTAACGGGTGAATCGAGCGTCAGTGTGCAGCAGTCGCGCGTATTCTGAAAGAACCCCCGCCCTCTCGCTCCCTCTCTCTCTCTCTCTCTCTTCCTCCACTTCTCGCCCTCTTTTCTCTCTCCCTCTCTCAAAGCAGCTCGCCAGGGGTAGCTCTCGACGGTGTCACCGCGAGCGCACGTACAAACGGGTGCTATCCCCGGCAATCCGTCGATACGAATGGAAAGCGTACATGTACGCACCTCCTTTCGCGTATCCTGGAGTGATGTCGGAAGTCTCTCGTCGTCTCTCTTTCTTTTTATCTTCTCTCCACCGATACCTCTCTCTCTCTCTCTTTTTTTTCTCCCTCCCTTGCTCTTCCCGGAATAGTTTTTCACTCGGTTCGGGCTATTTGATCGATATTCCAGGAGAACGGTTTCCGGCAGGAGCACGGCGGTCCTGCTCGAGATCCGGGAGAAGGAGCAGTTTAGGCGAGGCTAGACCCGCACACGAGAGAAAGAGAGAGAGAGAGAGAGAGAGAGGGACTCTCGTCCCGGTAGCGACGACGGCGATGATGCTGACGGCGAGCACTCACGGCGCGAGAGCGAGCGAGCGTGCGTGCGTGCGTGCGTATGCGCGAATGACAGATACAGTTCGCTATCGTGTCTCTCGCTCTCCGGCGGTGGCCGCTCTCTCTGACGATTCTATCAGTTCGTCTCCCGTTCGTTCTCAACGAAGAGCGCCGATTCCAACCGAGCGCGACTCCACGGCTCGGCGCCGGGTGTTTGCGAGCGAATGACGTCGGCGTCGATAAAGACGACGACCGATCGGATCCTTCGACGACGGTCCCTTTAGCGGCGACGGCGACGACGGCGGTGGCGGCAGCGGCAGCAACGACGACAGCGGCGACGGTGGCTGCCGGCTATAGTCTCCGCCGAGTATGCGACCGCGTAAAACTCGCGCAACCGCGACTCTATCTGTCACCTTCGTGTAAAAAAAAAATAAGGGAACGCGCGAGGGAGAACGTAAGATCCTTCGTGCGCTCTCTCTCTCCGAGTCTGTGTGTCAACGATCAAGGGCTCGTCCGCTCGCGCGTTATTCCGAATCTCGGAAGGGGCTAAACTC